>BGPR01040937.1:0-13785 GCA_013235015.1 Araneus ventricosus | reverse complement strand
TTGCAGATTTTTACCTCAAAAAATTGAGAATACACCAATGAAATTTTAGTAATATCTCACATACAAAGAAAATGTCAATATTTAGTTGCATGTCCTTTGGCTTTTATAATGTCCTCCAAACGTCGTGGTACCGATTCGACCAACTTTTTGGTGGTATCTGAAGATATTTTACCCCATTCTTCTTGCAACACTTGTTTCAAATGGGCTTTGTTTCTAATTTTGTGTTTTTGGACCATTGTTTCGAGTGTGGCCCACAGAGTTTCTATGATATTGATGTCGGGGGACTGTGGTGGTGTGTAAAACTGCTGTTTAAAATGAAAAAGACACTACATTGTGACGTTACGTGCTGTGCGTTTGGGGTCGTTGTCGTGGTGGAATATGAAATTTCCGTCTAAACCCAAATTTTTAGCACTTTCTTTTAGATTGTTGTGAAGTATATCCAAGTAAACCATATGGTTCATAATGCCATCTATGAAAACTAAATTTCCTACCCCGGTTGAAGCCATACAACCCCCAAAACATGACGGAGCCACCACCATGTTTAACTGTAGGACTTAAATGTTTTGGACCCGAGGCGGTTTTGGGCTTTCTCAATACGGTGCGATGGCTGTTACTGCCAAAAATGTTGAATTTACTTTATCACTAAAAATAACTTTATTCCAAAAGTTATTGGTCTTCAATTGATGAGTTTTTGCAAACTCCAAACGCTTTTTCTGATTTTGCAAGCTGATGAACCGTTTCTTTCCAGCAACTCGACTTTTATATCCAGCTTCTCCAATTACATTTTGCACAGTTTCCGCACTTACACTTCTGCCAATGATTTGAGAAGTTTGTGCAGCAAGTTTGACTGCACTTACTTTAGGATCAATCTTGATTTCTTTCAAAATTTTCCTTTTTGCGACATCACTCAGAATACATTTCCTTCCTCTTCCACTTTTATTTTCAATCAATCCATCACTTTTAAATTTTCCAATGATTTTCTGGACACACGTGTGGCTTCTACGAACAATTTTAGCTATTTCACGATAACATTTTCCTTTTTTTAAATAATATTAATACGAATTTACTTACATCAATATTAGTTTCTATTCGAGGAGCCATTTTCCATTTAAAAGTTTGTCTTTTGAAGTTTGTTAGATGAACTTAAGTTCATCTAACAAACTTCACCACACAAAAATGATCATTGAAAAGGTTTAAGATAAGATTACGCAAAATTAGAATAAAATATCAGCCAAGTATAAAATATTTAGTGGTAGTTAAACATATTTTTCATAAGTGTATTCTCAATTTTTTGACCGCAAAATTTGCCTAATAAAGTTTTAAAGCTGTATAAATAATATGATTTTTAATGAATTCTTTTTTATTTTGTGTATATACAAAGTAAAATGTCCACAGTGTCATGCCTCTTCAAAAACTTTTCTTATAATGATATTTTTTGCGCATTATTCACCATACAAAGAGTTAATTTGCGCAAAAAAACCGAAGTGTATCCTTAATTGTTTGAGCCACTGTATAATCAATTGATCTTTGTCGAGAGGGTGACCAAGATTCTCGCATGTCACACTAATTTTTTTTAAATATTTTAATGGAATTTCAACATTTTAATTCTGATTGCATTTGCTTTTTCCATTTAAGGTCTTTAACTCTGCAAGACTTCGAGGGGGTAAAATCTTATCCACTATTTTCAACTTTTTAAAACAACACTCCATTTTTATTGCATTTTAGAGACAGGCACTGATCATTTTAGTTGCGTTCCATCTTGGATGCATTTATTCGTTTAGTTATGTTCTTACTAAACTCAAAACCTTCCTTTCCTATATTGATTTCTCTTCATTTCTCAGTAATTCCGTTTTCACTGTTTGTGTGCATGGGCGTATGAATGATTGATGGATGAAAGATTGAATGAATGAAGATACCATGTCATAACCACAGACTTTCCTTCTAGATATAAGAAAGCAAATGAATATCTTTAGGCAACTCTTAATTTATGCGTATATCAAAATTATTACGGCATTTAGTTAATTAAAAACAATAAGGATCGGAGGTTGAGAGCCCAGAGCTCGTGCACTACGTCTACAAAATACATCGACGGCGCTTCATTTCTAAGAATTTGATTTTTTGTCATTTTTTTGCTTCAAATTACATATGTGGCGCTGTACGACTTAATTCGGCTACTGTGTCACGAAAAAAAAATGAACGAGAATGAACTCGCATAAAAAATAACAGGTTCTCTAAATCCTAGTTATTCGATGGAGTCAGAGTCAATTCATGCTCGCATGATGCGCGCCATATACAAAATTAAAAATTTTCCAATTGCATATCTTGTTAGAAGAAAAAAAAAGAACGTGACGTGGCAACAGAGCATAAAACGTAAAGTCAGATCCCAGATAAATGAGGAGTTACATTTGCCTCGTTAATATGACCTCTCGCAAGCTGGCTCCATTCTTCGATGGAATTGATACAAGAATAGGCTGTCAAGTCCAGGGTGGCCGAGTGGTTATGGCATCGGGCTTCAAAGTCCTTGGCTGCATGCCTTCGCCTAGTGAAATGTGTTGAACAAGTTTTTCGGGAAAATGTTATCAAAAAATAAAATCATACTTGAATAGTAAAAGACTGCTTAATTAGTAGCAATGGAGAGCTATCCAGGTCGCTTTGGTAAAACGAATGTTTATTCTAACAGAGTGAAGCATCGGCCAAAGGATCATTGCTACCCGATTCACTCAGTGAGCGCAGGTTCGAATCCTGCCCCTGGGAGGGCGTTTTTGTTGACTTTCTCAGCTGAAATGTTGGATCCATGGACTTTTTTTGTCATTTTTTTGCTTCAAATTACATAAGTGGCGCTGTACAACTTAATCCGGCTACTGTGTCACGAAAAAATGAAGGAGAATGAACTCGCATAAAAAATAACAGTTTCTCTAAATACTCGAAATTCGATGGAATCAGAGACAATTCAAGCTCACATGATACGCGCCAAATACAAAATTAAAATTTTTCCAATTGCATATCTTGTAAGAGGAAAAAAACGTGACGTCAGAACAAAGTATAAAACCTTAAGTTTTATGTTAGAAAAATGCAGAGTTACATTTGCCACGTTAATATGACCTCTGGCAAGCTGGTTTATTTCTTTACTAGAACTCTTAAAAGAAGCGCTTGTTGTGCCCAGGGTGGCCGAGTGGTTATGGCATCGGGCTTCTAAGTCCTAAGCTGAATGTCTTCACTTACTGAAATGGGGTTGATGAGCCTTAATAAAAAATGTCATCAAAAATAAAATAAAATGATTCTTGAATTAGTAAAAGACTGCGCAATTCGCAGCAATGGAAAGCTGCCCAGATTGCTTTGGTAAAACGAGTGTTTATTCTAAGGGGTCTATTCTGGTACCCCCGGTTGGGTAGGGAAACGTCACTGTTAACGTGCGGAAAAAGTGACATCTCCTAACCCAACCGCGGGTACCAGAATAGACCCGTAAGAGTGAAGCATCGGCCGAAGGATCATTGCTACCCGATTCACTCAGTGAACGTAGGTTCGAATCCTGCCCCTGGGCGGACTTTTTAATTGCCTTACGCAGCGGAAATTTACTTAGTTTTCAAAATTATTTTCTTTCGCTTCCGATTATTTCACCACTTTTGTCTATCAGCAGATAAAATTAAAAAGACACGTTAAAATTTTATTTTGGGGTAAATTTTTCTTGTACTAACTACTACGCTTAGAACCCTCAGAAACTTATTTTATTACAGAAGAGTGAATAAAGATCAAAACTGCTTATCTGGTTTTTCTTCGAAGTAACTACCTTGCGTACAACTATGCATTTTTGCCATCGTTCGTTTCAAGATTTAAATGCAGATCGGAAACCTCCTTTTGCCACCTTCTCCAGTACCTTCGTCGCTGCACTTTTTAAGAATTTGAGAATCGTTGCCCCTTAAGCAAATTATTTTTCCGAGATAAAAGTCACATGGTGCAAGATCAGAGGAATAAAACAGTTGTGGAATTATTGGAATGGAATGTTTTGATAGGTAATTTGTGGGATCTGTGACATGTCGCCTTATAGTGATGGACCAAATACTCTTTGGCCTTCCCCGCGACGGGAAGTTTTAGGTGCCTACAACACGCTTACACTGTACGTATTTGAACTGTGTGAAACCTGTTCAAACTAGTCTCTCAGATTGTACTTTCGCTTGTTCATCTTGAAACGGTGTAATTCATTAATATTTGGAAACTATTTTAAATTTCCGGAACATTTTGAACGTAGCAGTTTGTGACTCTTAAGAGAAAATGAAAATTGGTCTTAAAGTTTGTTGATATCTTTTGTTACGCATATTTGGGACATTTTTAAGTATTGTCTATGATAAACTAGGCATAGGTATTTAGTAGACAGACAAAAATAAGCGTCAATAATCACAGGTGAAATTTGTTCAAAGTTTTCAATGTATTCTATTTCGTTCCTAAAGGGTTACATATTTGTTATTTTTCAGACAGGGAGAATTCATTTCAAAGTTAAGCATAGGCCACGAAAGTGCTTGAAATATCCAGGATAGTCGAGTGGTTGTGACATCGGGCATGAAAGGTATTCTGGTTAGATACCAGACGCTATGGTGGTTGTCAGTAGAACCATGCGTAGGTTACATGCGTAGGTTTATGCGTATATTTCTATATTATTTTATCTTCCCCTTTTATATCTACACTATATGCCCAAAAGTATCCGGACACTTGCAGATTTTCACATTTTTTAGAATTTCTCCAGAATGGTTTAACTGACTGCCTTTAAACTTCGGACATGTAAAGAATAGATAATAACTCACATTTTACATTGAAGATTCGGTCCTGAGGGCAATTAGAGGGCCGTCTACAAACTAATGAAGACGAAACCGTTTTTGGCCCACCCCGCTTCAGAGAATACTGATAACAAGATGTAACTTTCAAAAATGGTAATGTTTAATGTGCATAATATTTACAGGAATTTTTGTAAACTCAGCGCAAATATTTGGGAAGATATAAAGGTTTTCTTAAAAAATCTCAAATTTTCCCACCTGTTTTTTGCTTATAACATGCAGAGTTTTCTATTATTTTATACGAAACTTACAGAAAAGATGACAATATGTTAGAGAAGCATTTGTGTAAAACTTTCGAAAAGAATTGTTCAATGTCACAGGAATTATGAGCAATTTTAGTAAATAGTGTTTTACTGCGCATGCGCGAAACATAGTGTAATTTTTCGTTCACATCTGTAAAGCCAGATATATACGAAAACTTATATAAAAAAATTCAGTTCAATATCATTAGTATTCAGAAAGATATCGGCATTACAACGAGCAGAATTTTAGCTCCTGTCGAAGAGAAGCTAAAAGATGAGGGGTTGTACACGAATTGATATTTTTTAAACTTATATCTTTAAATAGTTGTATTGAATTGTATAGTGGTTAGAATTTGCTGAATACCAATGAACACATCTAATATTCGTAACGAATAAAAAAAATATATGTAGAATTATTAAAATATTTTAAGAAAAGAAATTAATTCGATAAAAAATCGTTTCGTCATAAAATAAATATATTTAAAAATATCGTTTGGCCGTAAAATTGTAATATGCAACTTGTTGATAATCATGTAAATAATATAATTAAAGTAATAAAATGTTTGTTATTTATAGTGCCTAATTAGCTGGAATTTAAGTTATGCACAAAATTGATAAGTGTTCATGGGTATGCAGCAAATTCTAACCGCTATACAATTCAATATAACTATTTAAAAATATAAGTTTAAAAATATCAATTTGTGTACAACCCCTCATCTTTTAGCTTCTCTTCGACAGGAGCTAAAATTCTGCTCGCTGTAATGCCAATATCTTGCTGAATACTAATGATATTGAACTGAATTTTTTTATATAAGTTTCCGTATATATCTGGCTTTACAGATGTGAACGAAAAATTACACTATGTTTCGCGCATGCGCAGTAAAACACTATTTACTAAAATTGCTTATAATTCCTGTGACATTCAACAATTCTTTTCCAAAGTTTTACACAAATGCTTCTCTAACATATTGTCATCTTTCCTGTAAGTTTCGTATAAAATAACAGAAAACTCTGCATGTTATAAGCAAAAAACAGGTGGGAAAATTTGAGATTTTTTAAGAAAACCTTTATATCTTCCCAAATATTTGCGCTGAGTTTACAAAAATTCCTGTAAATATTATGCACATTAAACATTACCATTTTTGAAAGTTACATCTTGTTATCAGTATTCTGTGAAGCGGGGTGGGCCAAAAACATTTTTGTCTCCATTAGTTTGTAGACGGCTCCCTAATTGCCCTCAGAACCGAATCTTCAATGTAAAATGTGAGTTATTGTCTATTCTTTACATGTCCGAAGTTTAAAGGCAGTCGATTAAACCATTCCGGAGAAATTCTAAAAAATGTGAAAATCTGCAAGTGTGCGGATACTTTTGGGCATATAGTGTATATTCCACTTTTGTTTATTTTCTCTCTTTAAGAACTTTCGGCTTTTTCTTATCGCAGATTTTTTTTCTTGACATTTTGGTTTTTGAATGTTTATGTTGTATATGTTGCTTTTACATTTCAGCTATGTTTGTTTCTTATTTGTTATATATATATATAAAGAGAGAGAGAGAGTGTTTTGCTAAGTACATTATATCATAAATCATTCAAATATGATCAATAGGATTTAATTATACATTTCTCGTTTCTCTCATGTGATTAAGAATTTATAGAATGTCGCCTGAATTTATAAAACAATTCTTAAAACGAAATGTAAGAAAATAAATTGAATTCCTTTGGCTCAAAATGAAAGGGCCACCATGAATTCTGATGGAACATGAAATGAGAATTTATATGTATGTTCATTAAAATTTCTTAACTTTATTTTGCTCAGTTTATTGTTGATGACCTACGCACATGAGACATTTGTTTCACATATAATGATTTGATCTTTGTCGAAAGCGTGACCAAGATTCTGGCTTGCCACGCTACTTTTAAAAAAATATTTTAATGGAATTTCGGACATTTAATTCTCATTGAATTTGTTTTTTTCATTTATCGTCTTTAACTCTGCAAGACTTCGCAGGTGTGAGTTTTAATCCACTACTTTCAACATCTTAAACAACACGCCATTTTATTTATTTATTTAAAGAAAAGCACGCTACAGAGATAACTGCATTTACAGAGTACAAGGAACAACAAACACGCATACAAAAAAAAAAAAAATTGAATACAGAGAACATAAAAGTTCACAACACAAAAACAAAAAAATTTTGCAAACACATGAATAGTTTAGAACGAAAACACGCAATCATTAAAGAATCAAAAGCCACACTAGGATTTTAAAATTCGTGTACTGTGATATTAATATCATAAAAAAGTTTTAAAAACATTGAATATTTAAAACATTAAACCAAAAGAACATTTCAAAAAAGCAAGGATTAAAAAGCTAAATATACCCCAGCACCAAATACTTAAAAATATATTAAATGCATTTTAGCGTTAGACACTGATCACTTTATTTGTGTTTCATCTTATATGCATTTCTTCTTTTAGTTAAGTTTTTGCTAAACTCAAAACCTTCCTTTCTTCTAATTATTTCTCCTCATTTCTCCGTAATTCCGTTTTTCCTGTTTGTGTGCAGGCAAGTATGAATGATCGTGGGATAAAAGATTAAATGAATGAAGACACTATGTTAGAACTACAAACTTCACTTTTATGTATAAAAAAGCAATTTAATTTCTATAAACACCTCTAAAGTTACGCTTATATCAAAATAATTATAGTCAATTAATTAGTTAAAAAATCCCTTTTCGGCAAGCTTGAAGGCAAAGGTAGATTCCTTTACGCTAATGTTACAAAAGTAATGAAATATTACATATTGATCAATACAGACATAGCCAATGACTTTAATGGTTCTACACATTGCAATATTTACGCTGTGATTCTGTTTTCATGACATTTAATTTTTTACTATATTAAGGTTTTATCATTCTATTTTTCATTCCAAAACGTTATGCTGGATTTATTGGTCAAATTTTTTTATATCCCAACACATAATCATTCAACAGGTAGGAATCATAAAAAAAATAAACATCCCAGCAGCGCAAATATCCCCTAGATAACATTAAGCCAACCTATCTGAAACAGTAACAAGAAATTGACTCTTGGCACGAATGAAGAAAGACTCTAGATTAGTTTATTTAATCAAGGTTACCATATAATTGTTCGAACTTAGTTTATTTAATCTAGGTTACCATATAATTGTTCGAACATTACTTTGTCATATGGTAAAATCACATGACATGAAACATTTAAACATTACAAGAATGGGCTCATTTAGAGAACTCCCTGGTTGCATGGATAATAGTCACTAAATTCTTAACACATAAGAGAATAAAAATTATTAAACATTGTGAGTTCCAAATTTAACACGTGTGTTTAAACCATAGGATATCAATGCAGCCATTTTTAACAGGAAATTTAAATCTCCATCGACAGTTAAAAGCAAATACTCAGGCAGAATACCCCATAACAATTTAACAAGTTAATGAGATATTTTTAAATATAAAAAAGGTTAAAAGGAACTCTTATATATCTATCTTTTTTGGCTATTTTATAATAAATTTATTAAACAAATCCTGGTGCAGCCATGTTTAGTTAAATATGAAATTAAATTAATCTGTCAAATTAACTAATTATCAAATTAACTTCTAAAATTAACTGTTTGATTAATTAAAATTAACTATTTATCTAAATAAATTTAAATATTTAGTTAATTGTGACGATATTTTCACTAAAACCTTATTTATGGCTCATAGTATATGCCAGTATTCTTAATCTTGTAATGATCTAATAATTATCTTAATTTAAATAAAAGTTATTGTGTCTGTATGTATGCTCCACTTCTCCACCTAAACTACTGGACTGATTTCAACCAAACTTTGCACACTTTTTATTTAAGACAAGAGAAAGTTCACCTTACCTTTTCAAAGCCCAAAAGTTAATTATAATTTCAGTTAATTAAAAATTAAGCAAGACGTTTTTCCGCGATATCTTTGGAAAACATTATCGCACGAAACTATTTTTACACCTTATTAAATTTTTTTAAAAATTAGCATTTCAGTGACAAAAATTTCATTTCCATACAATTTGATTCTCTCATTTTAATATTTTTTCAAAATTAATTTTATACAGAATTCGTAGCAATATTCTTTATTGTTGAAGAACAAGAATAATACGAATATATATAGTTGCCAGAATGCATTAACAGAATCCTGGACTAATGCTAAAAGAAAATTTTAAAAGTAGACCATTGAAAATTTATATCAGGACCAAATAATGATTGATTTATTTTCATGCTTTAAATTAATGAGTAATTAATAGTTAATTTAATTGTTTCAAAATATTCATTGAAACCTTTCTTTCTTTTACTTTAGTAATTGTTAACGAAATTTGAAGTACCTATATAACAAATAATAATTTATGGAGAAAACAGCTGTTTTTAAGAATCGTTTGTTTCAATTGATATTTTCATTTTAATTAAAAAGGTTTCAGATCAGAAAAGGAATTTGTGTATAATAATTTTTATACAATAGTAGTTTTTACATTAAAAATATTAGACATGAAAGCATTTTAATCCGGAGCAAAGCCAGGTATATGAGCTTGTTTACCATACAAAAAGTGGAAGTGAATGCGGCTGATGGGAGCACATAGCTTCTAAGCAATTCTTTCTGTCTAAAAACTTTCAATATAAAAGTAGTTTGTTATGATAAGGTGATAATTCCCCTAATTGAAATTTTCTTTCTGTCTTCAATCGTAACGGAGCTATGGAGAAAAGATAAATTGGGGGAATTGAGCATCGCTTTTCAGCTCATAACTTCTAATCAATTGTAGCAGTCAAAAAACTTTTAATATAAAAGTTGCTCGTTATGATTATGTGATAATTCCCCTAATTGAAAGTTTCTTTCTATCTTCAATCGTAACAGAGCAATGCGGAAATGATAAATTGGGGGGATTGAATATAACTTTTCAGCTCATAACTTCTAAGGAATATTAGCTGACAAATACTTTTAATATAAAAGTTGTTCGTTCTGATAAGGTGATAATTCGCCTAATTGAAATTTTTTCCTATCTTTAGTCGTAACAGAGCTATGGGGAAATGATAAAATGGGGGAGAGGATTGAAAGTGGCTTTTTAGCTTATAACTTCTAAAAAATTGTAGCTGTCAAAAATGTTTCAAAACAAAAGTTGTTTATTATAAAGAGGCAATAATTCGCCTATTTTGATTTTTCATTATATCTTCAATCGTAAAGGAATTATGAGAAAATGAAATTTTCAGTTCCCCACCATTTCCACCCTTTTAGCTGGCTAGTCCATCTACAAATTCGGTCGATATTTTCACCGAACTTACAACATATCCCTTGCCGGTTAAAATCTAAGCAAAATTATTCTAGTTATCGTCTTCACAAGATAACATGGGCAAAAGAATTATACGTATAATCTCTACTACTAATAATAAGGAAAAGAACATTTCGCCCTGTATTCTCATAAGGATTAGACATGCAAGAATGAAACCGGGTGGAAGTGACTGCAAATGACGAGAGCTTTCCAACTAGGGGTAACATGCATAGGTTGAAACGTACTTTAAGTTAGGGGGAGAGGAGGGGAAGGGTGGGTAAATCACATTTCAGCTCATAACTTCTAAGCAATTGTAGCTATCGAAAAAGATTAAATGCGAAAATTGTTCGTTAAGATAAGGCAATAATTCGCCTAATTTAAATTTTCTTTCTATTTTCACTTGTAAAGGAATTATGGGAAAAGGAAAATTTCCACCCCCACCATTTCCACCCCCTTTGAGCTGGATAGCCCATCTACGAACTCGACCGACATTTTCACTATCCTTACAACATATCCTAAGCTGGTTAAATTTACAGCAAAATTACTCCAGTTATCGTGTTCAATATATATATATATATATATATATATATGTATGTAATAATCTCACTTAATTTTATTTCAAATTCTAATATTATATATTTTAAAATCTTAATGTATTCCAAAATCACTTTTCTTAAACACCAGTTTCGTTCTAGTTCCCGCTCTGGAGGTATATTAAATTTCTCGTTTTGGCATATTTATTACTAAAAGAATATCTTAATCGTTTCCACGCGCACACAACTCGCGAAATCAGCGACTTATTGTCGCCATGCATTTTCCCTAAAACACTTACGTAATTTACTTAAAATAGCTATTATTCCCTTCACTTTGATCACATGTCTATCTGTTAAATCCCTACCTGAGAAAAAGCAGGGATCTTCTGTTCTTTTGGCTTGAAAACTTAAACGAAAATGTACGTACATTTCGTCACTCTCCCATAATAAAACGGAAATTAGAATATAACTCGGCCTGTTTTATTTTATTTAACGACTACAATTTCGAATACATATATATATATATAAACTTTTTAACGAACGGTGGGTTTGGGTTCTAGGGTTCATGGTCGGTGAAGATCTGTAGACATATTCCGAAAGTCGTGTTATGAGAACCATTGCAATAGGTAGACTTCCTATAAGGAATCTACCTAAAACCGATAACGATCAGAGGTTGAGAGCACAAGAGCTCGAGCACTACGTCAACAAAATACATAGATCAAGCTGCATTTCTCAAAATTTTGTTTTCATATCATTTTATTTGCTTTAAATTATACACGTGGCGCTGTACGACTTAATCCGTCTACTGTGTCATGAAAAAATCAAACAGAGTATACTGGAATAAAAAATGGCACGTTATCTGAATATTCGATACTCGAGCATAAAACGTAAAGTTAGAAATTAGATAAATGCGTAGTTACAGTTGCCGCGATAATATGACCTCTCGTAAGCTGGCTCCATTCTCCCGTGGAACTCTTACAAGAATATGTTGTTGAGTCCAGGGTGGCCGAGTGGTTATGGCATCGGGCTTCAAAGTCCTAGGCTGCATGCCTTCGCATAGTAAATTGTATGGAAAAAGTTTTACAGATAAATGTTATCAAAAAATAAAATAATACTTGAGTAAAGACTGCGTAATTTGCAGCAATGGAAAGCTACCCAGAATGCTTTGGTAAAAGGAGTGTTTCTTCTAAGAGAGTGAAGCATCTGCCTAAGGAACATTGCTACACGATTCACTCAGTGATCGTAGGTTCGAATCCTGCCCCTGGGCGGACATTTTTATTGTCTTTCCAGATGAAATAAGCTCGATTTCATAGGACTTGACTTAGTTTTCAAAATTATTTTCTTTCGTTCCCTATTATTTCACCACTTTTGACGATCAGGTTTCTTTCTATGTTTTTATTTTCGGGTAAATTTCTCTTTTAGTAACGACTACGCTTAAAAAACTCAGAAACTTATTTTCTTACCGAAGAGTGGATACAGATCGAAATTGTTTGATTATTGCTTCCTTGGAAGAAACTACATTACGTGCAACTATGCATTTTTGCCATCGTTCTTTCAAAGATTTAAATGCAGATTGCACACCTCATTTTGCCATCTCCTTCAGCATCTTCGTCGCTGCACTTTTTCGGAATTTGAGAATCGTTTCCCCTTAAGCAAATTATTTTCCTGAGATAAAATTGATATGGGGGAAGATCAGAGGAATAAACCTTTTGTGGAATTACTGGAATGGGTGGTTTTGATAGGCAATTTGAGGGGTCTGTGAACTGACGACTTATAGTGACGGATCACGTATTACTTGGCCTTTCCCGCGAAGGGTAGCTTTAAATGCCTGTAACGGGCATACACTGTACGTTTTTGAACTGGATAAAACCTGTTCTAACTAGTTGGTCACGTTATACTCCTCGCTTGTTCATCTTGAAATGGACTAGTTTATTTACATTTGGAAACCATTTTAAAGTTACGGAATTTTTTGAACGTACCCTATTAGCTGAAGATGCACTACAATATATTTACTATGCTGTGCGTCATTCAGTATATTCTATAAACATCATGGAAAGGGAAAACTCGCGGATTCACTGGGATGAAAAAAACATGTCGTAGTATCCATCTGAGAGTGAAAGGATCGCCCACAAGTCTGTCACGAAAGTCAGATTTTCGTGGTTAGCAGATTCTTGGTGTGATCGTAAATTTCGATTTCTGTTTTCGAATGTTTTTTTTTAAAGAAATATTTTCGTATGTTTTCATCTTCTGTTGACGGAAAGCAAAGTTTCGATCTTGGTCGTTTTTCAGTACCGATGATTTGGATTTTTAAGGTTGAGCAGAATTGATTTTCTTCTTCCTTCCATGCCTATCTCTAAGGGCGTAGGAATTAGTTGCTGGGCCCTCATTAGAATTGACACCCTATATATGTAAATACAGGGCTAAACTTGCTAAGTACATTATATCATGAATGATTCAAATATAATCAATATGCTTTAATTCGAAATTCCTCGTTTTTCTCATGTGATTAAGAATTTATAGAAACTGTCACCTGAATTGATAAAACAATTCATAGAACGAAATGTAAGAAAATAAAATTGAATTCGTTTGGGTCAAAATAAAAGGTTAGCAAGTGCCACCATGAATTTTGATAGAACATTGAATTAGAATTTATAGGTATGTTCATTAAAATTTGCTAGCTTTATTTTGCTCCGTTTATTGTTGATGCACTACTCATATGAAAGATTTGTTTCACATATATTGATTTGATCTTCGTCGAAAGGGTGACCAAGATCGTTGCAAGACATACTAATTTTTAAAAAAATTATTTTAATGGAATTTCCGACTTTTAATTCTCATTGCACTTGCTTTCTCCTTTTATCGT
>BGPR01040936.1:0-13785 GCA_013235015.1 Araneus ventricosus | reverse complement strand
ACGATAAAAGGAGAAAGCAAGTGCAATGAGAATTAAAAGTCGGAAATTCCATTAAAATAATTTTTTTAAAAATTAGTATGTCTTGCAACGATCTTGGTCACCCTTTCGACGAAGATCAAATCAATATATGTGAAACAAATCTTTCATATGAGTAGTGCATCAACAATAAACGGAGCAAAATAAAGCTAGCAAATTTTAATGAACATACCTATAAATTCTAATTCAATGTTCTATCAAAATTCATGGTGGCACTTGCTAACCTTTTATTTTGACCCAAACGAATTCAATTTTATTTTCTTACATTTCGTTCTATGAATTGTTTTATCAATTCAGGTGACAGTTTCTATAAATTCTTAATCACATGAGAAAAACGAGGAATTTCGAATTAAAGCATATTGATTATATTTGAATCATTCATGATATAATGTACTTAGCAAGTTTAGCCCTGTATTTACATATATAGGGTGTCAATTCTAATGAGGGCCCAGCAACTAATTCCTACGCCCTTAGAGATAGGCATGGAAGGAAGAAGAAAATCAATTCTGCTCAACCTTAAAAATCCAAATCATCGGTACTGAAAAACGACCAAGATCGAAACTTTGCTTTCCGTCAACAGAAGATGAAAACATACGAAAATATTTCTTTAAAAAAAAACATTCGAAAACAGAAATCGAAATTTACGATCACACCAAGAATCTGCTAACCACGAAAATCTGACTTTCGTGACAGACTTGTGGGCGATCCTTTCACTCTCAGATGGATACTACGACATGTTTTTTTCATCCCAGTGAATCCGCGAGTTTTCCCTTTCCATGATGTTTATAGAATATACTGAATGACGCACAGCATAGTAAATATATTGTAGTGCATCTTCAGCTAATAGGGTACGTTCAAAAAATTCCGTAACTTTAAAATGGTTTCCAAATGTAAATAAACTAGTCCATTTCAAGATGAACAAGCGAGGAGTATAACGTGACCAACTAGTTAGAACAGGTTTTATCCAGTTCAAAAACGTACAGTGTATGCCCGTTACAGGCATTTAAAGCTACCCTTCGCGGGAAAGGCCAAGTAATACGTGATCCGTCACTATAAGTCGTCAGTTCACAGACCCCTCAAATTGCCTATCAAAACCACCCATTCCAGTAATTCCACAAAAGGTTTATTCCTCTGATCTTCCCCCATATCAATTTTATCTCAGGAAAATAATTTGCTTAAGGGGAAACGATTCTCAAATTCCGAAAAAGTGCAGCGACGAAGATGCTGAAGGAGATGGCAAAATGAGGTGTGCAATCTGCATTTAAATCTTTGAAAGAACGATGGCAAAAATGCATAGTTGCACGTAATGTAGTTTCTTCCAAGGAAGCAATAATCAAACAATTTCGATCTGTATCCACTCTTCGGTAAGAAAATAAGTTTCTGAGTTTTTTAAGCGTAGTCGTTACTAAAAGAGAAATTTACCCGAAAATAAAAACATAGAAAGAAACCTGATCGTCAAAAGTGGTGAAATAATAGGGAACGAAAGAAAATAATTTTGAAAACTAAGTCAAGTCCTATGAAATCGAGCTTATTTCATCTGGAAAGACAATAAAAATGTCCGCCCAGGGGCAGGATTCGAACCTACGATCACTGAGTGAATCGTGTAGCAATGTTCCTTAGGCAGATGCTTCACTCTCTTAGAAGAAACACTCCTTTTACCAAAGCATTCTGGGTAGCTTTCCATTGCTGCAAATTACGCAGTCTTTACTCAAGTATTATTTTATTTTTTGATAACATTTATCTGTAAAACTTTTTCCATACAATTTACTATGCGAAGGCATGCAGCCTAGGACTTTGAAGCCCGATGCCATAACCACTCGGCCACCCTGGACTCAACAACATATTCTTGTAAGAGTTCCACGGGAGAATGGAGCCAGCTTACGAGAGGTCATATTATCGCGGCAACTGTAACTACGCATTTATCTAATTTCTAACTTTACGTTTTATGCTCGAGTATCGAATATTCAGATAACGTGCCATTTTTTATTCCAGTATACTCTGTTTGATTTTTTCATGACACAGTAGACGGATTAAGTCGTACAGCGCCACGTGTATAATTTAAAGCAAATAAAATGATATGAAAACAAAATTTTGAGAAATGCAGCTTGATCTATGTATTTTGTTGACGTAGTGCTCGAGCTCTTGTGCTCTCAACCTCTGATCGTTATCGGTTTTAGGTAGATTCCTTATAGGAAGTCTACCTATTGCAATGGTTCTCATAACACGACTTTCGGAATATGTCTACAGATCTTCACCGACCATGAACCCTAGAACCCAAACCCACCGTTCGTTAAAAAGTTTATATATATATATATGTATTCGAAATTGTAGTCGTTAAATAAAATAAAACAGGCCGAGTTATATTCTAATTTCCGTTTTATTATGGGAGAGTGACGAAATGTACGTACATTTTCGTTTAAGTTTTCAAGCCAAAAGAACAGAAGATCCCTGCTTTTTCTCAGGTAGGGATTTAACAGATAGACATGTGATCAAAGTGAAGGGAATAATAGCTATTTTAAGTAAATTACGTAAGTGTTTTAGGGAAAATGCATGGCGACAATAAGTCGCTGATTTCGCGAGTTGTGTGCGCGTGGAAACGATTAAGATATTCTTTTAGTAATAAATATGCCAAAACGAGAAATTTAATATACCTCCAGAGCGGGAACTAGAACGAAACTGGTGTTTAAGAAAAGTGATTTTGGAATACATTAAGATTTTAAAATATATAATATTAGAATTTGAAATAAAATTAAGTGAGATTATTACATACATATATATATATATATATATATATATATTGAACACGATAACTGGAGTAATTTTGCTGTAAATTTAACCAGCTTAGGATATGTTGTAAGGATAGTGAAAATGTCGGTCGAGTTCGTAGATGGGCTATCCAGCTCAAAGGGGGTGGAAATGGTGGGGGTGGAAATTTTCCTTTTCCCATAATTCCTTTACAAGTGAAAATAGAAAGAAAATTTAAATTAGGCGAATTATTGCCTTATCTTAACGAACAATTTTCGCATTTAATCTTTTTCGATAGCTACAATTGCTTAGAAGTTATGAGCTGAAATGTGATTTACCCACCCTTCCCCTCCTCTCCCCCTAACTTAAAGTACGTTTCAACCTATGCATGTTACCCCTAGTTGGAAAGCTCTCGTCATTTGCAGTCACTTCCACCCGGTTTCATTCTTGCATGTCTAATCCTTATGAGAATACAGGGCGAAATGTTCTTTTCCTTATTATTAGTAGTAGAGATTATACGTATAATTCTTTTGCCCATGTTATCTTGTGAAGACGATAACTAGAATAATTTTGCTTAGATTTTAACCGGCAAGGGATATGTTGTAAGTTCGGTGAAAATATCGACCGAATTTGTAGATGGACTAGCCAGCTAAAAGGGTGGAAATGGTGGGGAACTGAAAATTTCATTTTCTCATAATTCCTTTACGATTGAAGATATAATGAAAAATCAAAATAGGCGAATTATTGCCTCTTTATAATAAACAACTTTTGTTTTGAAACATTTTTGACAGCTACAATTTTTTAGAAGTTATAAGCTAAAAAGCCACTTTCAATCCTCTCCCCCATTTTATCATTTCCCCATAGCTCTGTTACGACTAAAGATAGGAAAAAATTTCAATTAGGCGAATTATCACCTTATCAGAACGAACAACTTTTATATTAAAAGTATTTGTCAGCTAATATTCCTTAGAAGTTATGAGCTGAAAAGTTATATTCAATCCCCCCAATTTATCATTTCCGCATTGCTCTGTTACGATTGAAGATAGAAAGAAACTTTCAATTAGGGGAATTATCACATAATCATAACGAGCAACTTTTATATTAAAAGTTTTTTGACTGCTACAATTGATTAGAAGTTATGAGCTGAAAAGCGATGCTCAATTCCCCCAATTTATCTTTTCTCCATAGCTCCGTTACGATTGAAGACAGAAAGAAAATTTCAATTAGGGGAATTATCACCTTATCATAACAAACTACTTTTATATTGAAAGTTTTTAGACAGAAAGAATTGCTTAGAAGCTATGTGCTCCCATCAGCCGCATTCACTTCCACTTTTTGTATGGTAAACAAGCTCATATACCTGGCTTTGCTCCGGATTAAAATGCTTTCATGTCTAATATTTTTAATGTAAAAACTACTATTGTATAAAAATTATTATACACAAATTCCTTTTCTGATCTGAAACCTTTTTAATTAAAATGAAAATATCAATTGAAACAAACGATTCTTAAAAACAGCTGTTTTCTCCATAAATTATTATTTGTTATATAGGTACTTCAAATTTCGTTAACAATTACTAAAGTAAAAGAAAGAAAGGTTTCAATGAATATTTTGAAACAATTAAATTAACTATTAATTACTCATTAATTTAAAGCATGAAAATAAATCAATCATTATTTGGTCCTGATATAAATTTTCAATGGTCTACTTTTAAAATTTTCTTTTAGCATTAGTCCAGGATTCTGTTAATGCATTCTGGCAACTATATATATTCGTATTATTCTTGTTCTTCAACAATAAAGAATATTGCTACGAATTCTGTATAAAATTAATTTTGAAAAAATATTAAAATGAGAGAATCAAATTGTATGGAAATGAAATTTTTGTCACTGAAATGCTAATTTTTAAAAAAATTTAATAAGGTGTAAAAATAGTTTCGTGCGATAATGTTTTCCAAAGATATCGCGGAAAAACGTCTTGCTTAATTTTTAATTAACTGAAATTATAATTAACTTTTGGGCTTTGAAAAGGTAAGGTGAACTTTCTCTTGTCTTAAATAAAAAGTGTGCAAAGTTTGGTTGAAATCAGTCCAGTAGTTTAGGTGGAGAAGTGGAGCATACATACAGACACAATAACTTTTATTTAAATTAAGATAATTATTAGATCATTACAAGATTAAGAATACTGGCATATACTATGAGCCATAAATAAGGTTTTAGTGAAAATATCGTCACAATTAACTAAATATTTAAATTTATTTAGATAAATAGTTAATTTTAATTAATCAAACAGTTAATTTTAGAAGTTAATTTGATAATTAGTTAATTTGACAGATTAATTTAATTTCATATTTAACTAAACATGGCTGCACCAGGATTTGTTTAATAAATTTATTATAAAATAGCCAAAAAAGATAGATATATAAGAGTTCCTTTTAACCTTTTTTATATTTAAAAATATCTCATTAACTTGTTAAATTGTTATGGGGTATTCTGCCTGAGTATTTGCTTTTAACTGTCGATGGAGATTTAAATTTCCTGTTAAAAATGGCTGCATTGATATCCTATGGTTTAAACACACGTGTTAAATTTGGAACTCACAATGTTTAATAATTTTTATTCTCTTATGTGTTAAGAATTTAGTGACTATTATCCATGCAACCAGGGAGTTCTCTAAATGAGCCCATTCTTGTAATGTTTAAATGTTTCATGTCATGTGATTTTACCATATGACAAAGTAATGTTCGAACAATTATATGGTAACCTAGATTAAATAAACTAAGTTCGAACAATTATATGGTAACCTTGATTAAATAAACTAATCTAGAGTCTTTCTTCATTCGTGCCAAGAGTCAATTTCTTGTTACTGTTTCAGATAGGTTGGCTTAATGTTATCTAGGGGATATTTGCGCTGCTGGGATGTTTATTTTTTTTATGATTCCTACCTGTTGAATGATTATGTGTTGGGATATAAAAAAATTTGACCAATAAATCCAGCATAACGTTTTGGAATGAAAAATAGAATGATAAAACCTTAATATAGTAAAAAATTAAATGTCATGAAAACAGAATCACAGCGTAAATATTGCAATGTGTAGAACCATTAAAGTCATTGGCTATGTCTGTATTGATCAATATGTAATATTTCATTACTTTTGTAACATTAGCGTAAAGGAATCTACCTTTGCCTTCAAGCTTGCCGAAAAGGGATTTTTTAACTAATTAATTGACTATAATTATTTTGATATAAGCGTAACTTTAGAGGTGTTTATAGAAATTAAATTGCTTTTTTATACATAAAAGTGAAGTTTGTAGTTCTAACATAGTGTCTTCATTCATTTAATCTTTTATCCCACGATCATTCATACTTGCCTGCACACAAACAGGAAAAACGGAATTACGGAGAAATGAGGAGAAATAATTAGAAGAAAGGAAGGTTTTGAGTTTAGCAAAAACTTAACTAAAAGAAGAAATGCATATAAGATGAAACACAAATAAAGTGATCAGTGTCTAACGCTAAAATGCATTTAATATATTTTTAAGTATTTGGTGCTGGGGTATATTTAGCTTTTTAATCCTTGCTTTTTTGAAATGTTCTTTTGGTTTAATGTTTTAAATATTCAATGTTTTTAAAACTTTTTTATGATATTAATATCACAGTACACGAATTTTAAAATCCTAGTGTGGCTTTTGATTCTTTAATGATTGCGTGTTTTCGTTCTAAACTATTCATGTGTTTGCAAAATTTTTTTGTTTTTGTGTTGTGAACTTTTATGTTCTCTGTATTCAATTTTTTTTTTTTTTGTATGCGTGTTTGTTGTTCCTTGTACTCTGTAAATGCAGTTATCTCTGTAGCGTGCTTTTCTTTAAATAAATAAATAAAATGGCGTGTTGTTTAAGATGTTGAAAGTAGTGGATTAAAACTCACACCTGCGAAGTCTTGCAGAGTTAAAGACGATAAATGAAAAAAACAAATTCAATGAGAATTAAATGTCCGAAATTCCATTAAAATATTTTTTTAAAAGTAGCGTGGCAAGCCAGAATCTTGGTCACGCTTTCGACAAAGATCAAATCATTATATGTGAAACAAATGTCTCATGTGCGTAGGTCATCAACAATAAACTGAGCAAAATAAAGTTAAGAAATTTTAATGAACATACATATAAATTCTCATTTCATGTTCCATCAGAATTCATGGTGGCCCTTTCATTTTGAGCCAAAGGAATTCAATTTATTTTCTTACATTTCGTTTTAAGAATTGTTTTATAAATTCAGGCGACATTCTATAAATTCTTAATCACATGAGAGAAACGAGAAATGTATAATTAAATCCTATTGATCATATTTGAATGATTTATGATATAATGTACTTAGCAAAACACTCTCTCTCTCTCTTTATATATATATATAACAAATAAGAAACAAACATAGCTGAAATGTAAAAGCAACATATACAACATAAACATTCAAAAACCAAAATGTCAAGAAAAAAAATCTGCGATAAGAAAAAGCCGAAAGTTCTTAAAGAGAGAAAATAAACAAAAGTGGAATATACACTATATGCCCAAAAGTATCCGCACACTTGCAGATTTTCACATTTTTTAGAATTTCTCCGGAATGGTTTAATCGACTGCCTTTAAACTTCGGACATGTAAAGAATAGACAATAACTCACATTTTACATTGAAGATTCGGTTCTGAGGGCAATTAGGGAGCCGTCTACAAACTAATGGAGACAAAAATGTTTTTGGCCCACCCCGCTTCACAGAATACTGATAACAAGATGTAACTTTCAAAAATGGTAATGTTTAATGTGCATAATATTTACAGGAATTTTTGTAAACTCAGCGCAAATATTTGGGAAGATATAAAGGTTTTCTTAAAAAATCTCAAATTTTCCCACCTGTTTTTTGCTTATAACATGCAGAGTTTTCTGTTATTTTATACGAAACTTACAGGAAAGATGACAATATGTTAGAGAAGCATTTGTGTAAAACTTTGGAAAAGAATTGTTGAATGTCACAGGAATTATAAGCAATTTTAGTAAATAGTGTTTTACTGCGCATGCGCGAAACATAGTGTAATTTTTCGTTCACATCTGTAAAGCCAGATATATACGGAAACTTATATAAAAAAATTCAGTTCAATATCATTAGTATTCAGCAAGATATTGGCATTACAGCGAGCAGAATTTTAGCTCCTGTCGAAGAGAAGCTAAAAGATGAGGGGTTGTACACAAATTGATATTTTTAAACTTATATTTTTAAATAGTTATATTGAATTGTATAGCGGTTAGAATTTGCTGCATACCCATGAACACTTATCAATTTTGTGCATAACTTAAATTCCAGCTAATTAGGCACTATAAATAACAAACATTTTATTACTTTAATTATATTATTTACATGATTATCAACAAGTTGCATATTACAATTTTACGGCCAAACGATATTTTTAAATATATTTATTTTATGACGAAACGATTTTTTATCGAATTAATTTCTTTTCTTAAAATATTTTAATAATTCTACATATATTTTTTTTATTCGTTACGAATATTAGATGTGTTCATTGGTATTCAGCAAATTCTAACCACTATACAATTCAATACAACTATTTAAAGATATAAGTTTAAAAAATATCAATTCGTGTACAACCCCTCATCTTTTAGCTTCTCTTCGACAGGAGCTAAAATTCTGCTCGTTGTAATGCCGATATCTTTCTGAATACTAATGATATTGAACTGAATTTTTTTATATAAGTTTTCGTATATATCTGGCTTTACAGATGTGAACGAAAAATTACACTATGTTTCGCGCATGCGCAGTAAAACACTATTTACTAAAATTGCTCATAATTCCTGTGACATTGAACAATTCTTTTCGAAAGTTTTACACAAATGCTTCTCTAACATATTGTCATCTTTTCTGTAAGTTTCGTATAAAATAATAGAAAACTCTGCATGTTATAAGCAAAAAACAGGTGGGAAAATTTGAGATTTTTTAAGAAAACCTTTATATCTTCCCAAATATTTGCGCTGAGTTTACAAAAATTCCTGTAAATATTATGCACATTAAACATTACCATTTTTGAAAGTTACATCTTGTTATCAGTATTCTCTGAAGCGGGGTGGGCCAAAAACGGTTTCGTCTTCATTAGTTTGTAGACGGCCCTCTAATTGCCCTCAGGACCGAATCTTCAATGTAAAATGTGAGTTATTATCTATTCTTTACATGTCCGAAGTTTAAAGGCAGTCAGTTAAACCATTCTGGAGAAATTCTAAAAAATGTGAAAATCTGCAAGTGTCCGGATACTTTTGGGCATATAGTGTAGATATAAAAGGGGAAGATAAAATAATATAGAAATATACGCATAAACCTACGCATGTAACCTACGCATGGTTCTACTGACAACCACCATAGCGTCTGGTATCTAACCAGAATACCTTTCATGCCCGATGTCACAACCACTCGACTATCCTGGATATTTCAAGCACTTTCGTGGCCTATGCTTAACTTTGAAATGAATTCTCCCTGTCTGAAAAATAACAAATATGTAACCCTTTAGGAACGAAATAGAATACATTGAAAACTTTGAACAAATTTCACCTGTGATTATTGACGCTTATTTTTGTCTGTCTACTAAATACCTATGCCTAGTTTATCATAGACAATACTTAAAAATGTCCCAAATATGCGTAACAAAAGATATCAACAAACTTTAAGACCAATTTTCATTTTCTCTTAAGAGTCACAAACTGCTACGTTCAAAATGTTCCGGAAATTTAAAATAGTTTCCAAATATTAATGAATTACACCGTTTCAAGATGAACAAGCGAAAGTACAATCTGAGAGACTAGTTTGAACAGGTTTCACACAGTTCAAATACGTACAGTGTAAGCGTGTTGTAGGCACCTAAAACTTCCCGTCGCGGGGAAGGCCAAAGAGTATTTGGTCCATCACTATAAGGCGACATGTCACAGATCCCACAAATTACCTATCAAAACATTCCATTCCAATAATTCCACAACTGTTTTATTCCTCTGATCTTGCACCATGTGACTTTTATCTCGGAAAAATAATTTGCTTAAGGGGCAACGATTCTCAAATTCTTAAAAAGTGCAGCGACGAAGGTACTGGAGAAGGTGGCAAAAGGAGGTTTCCGATCTGCATTTAAATCTTGAAACGAACGATGGCAAAAATGCATAGTTGTACGCAAGGTAGTTACTTCGAAGAAAAACCAGATAAGCAGTTTTGATCTTTATTCACTCTTCTGTAATAAAATAAGTTTCTGAGGGTTCTAAGCGTAGTAGTTAGTACAAGAAAAATTTACCCCAAAATAAAATTTTAACGTGTCTTTTTAATTTTATCTGCTGATAGACAAAAGTGGTGAAATAATCGGAAGCGAAAGAAAATAATTTTGAAAACTAAGTAAATTTCCGCTGCGTAAGGCAATTAAAAAGTCCGCCCAGGGGCAGGATTCGAACCTACGTTCACTGAGTGAATCGGGTAGCAATGATCCTTCGGCCGATGCTTCACTCTTACGGGTCTATTCTGGTACCCGCGGTTGGGTTAGGAGATGTCACTTTTTCCGCACGTTAACAGTGACGTTTCCCTACCCAACCGGGGGTACCAGAATAGACCCCTTAGAATAAACACTCGTTTTACCAAAGCAATCTGGGCAGCTTTCCATTGCTGCGAATTGCGCAGTCTTTTACTAATTCAAGAATCATTTTATTTTATTTTTGATGACATTTTTTATTAAGGCTCATCAACCCCATTTCAGTAAGTGAAGACATTCAGCTTAGGACTTAGAAGCCCGATGCCATAACCACTCGGCCACCCTGGGCACAACAAGCGCTTCTTTTAAGAGTTCTAGTAAAGAAATAAACCAGCTTGCCAGAGGTCATATTAACGTGGCAAATGTAACTCTGCATTTTTCTAACATAAAACTTAAGGTTTTATACTTTGTTCTGACGTCACGTTTTTTTCCTCTTACAAGATATGCAATTGGAAAAATTTTAATTTTGTATTTGGCGCGTATCATGTGAGCTTGAATTGTCTCTGATTCCATCGAATTTCGAGTATTTAGAGAAACTGTTATTTTTTATGCGAGTTCATTCTCCTTCATTTTTTCGTGACACAGTAGCCGGATTAAGTTGTACAGCGCCACTTATGTAATTTGAAGCAAAAAAATGACAAAAAAAGTCCATGGATCCAACATTTCAGCTGAGAAAGTCAACAAAAACGCCCTCCCAGGGGCAGGATTCGAACCTGCGCTCACTGAGTGAATCGGGTAGCAATGATCCTTTGGCCGATGCTTCACTCTGTTAGAATAAACATTCGTTTTACCAAAGCGACCTGGATAGCTCTCCATTGCTACTAATTAAGCAGTCTTTTACTATTCAAGTATGATTTTATTTTTTGATAACATTTTCCCGAAAAACTTGTTCAACACATTTCACTAGGCGAAGGCATGCAGCCAAGGACTTTGAAGCCCGATGCCATAACCACTCGGCCACCCTGGACTTGACAGCCTATTCTTGTATCAATTCCATCGAAGAATGGAGCCAGCTTGCGAGAGGTCATATTAACGAGGCAAATGTAACTCCTCATTTATCTGGGATCTGACTTTACGTTTTATGCTCTGTTGCCACGTCACGTTCTTTTTTTTTCTTCTAACAAGATATGCAATTGGAAAATTTTTAATTTTGTATATGGCGCGCATCATGCGAGCATGAATTGACTCTGACTCCATCGAATAACTAGGATTTAGAGAACCTGTTATTTTTTATGCGAGTTCATTCTCGTTCATTTTTTTTTCGTGACACAGTAGCCGAATTAAGTCGTACAGCGCCACATATGTAATTTGAAGCAAAAAAATGACAAAAAATCAAATTCTTAGAAATGAAGCGCCGTCGATGTATTTTGTAGACGTAGTGCACGAGCTCTGGGCTCTCAACCTCCGATCCTTATTGTTTTTAATTAACTAAATGCCGTAATAATTTTGATATACGCATAAATTAAGAGTTGCCTAAAGATATTCATTTGCTTTCTTATATCTAGAAGGAAAGTCTGTGGTTATGACATGGTATCTTCATTCATTCAATCTTTCATCCATCAATCATTCATACGCCCATGCACACAAACAGTGAAAACGGAATTACTGAGAAATGAAGAGAAATCAATATAGGAAAGGAAGGTTTTGAGTTTAGTAAGAACATAACTAAACGAATAAATGCATCCAAGATGGAACGCAACTAAAATGATCAGTGCCTGTCTCTAAAATGCAATAAAAATGGAGTGTTGTTTTAAAAAGTTGAAAATAGTGGATAAGATTTTACCCCCTCGAAGTCTTGCAGAGTTAAAGACCTTAAATGGAAAAAGCAAATGCAATCAGAATTAAAATGTTGAAATTCCATT
Source organism: Araneus ventricosus (assembly GCA_013235015.1). Taxonomy (NCBI): domain Eukaryota; kingdom Metazoa; phylum Arthropoda; class Arachnida; order Araneae; family Araneidae; genus Araneus; species Araneus ventricosus. Next base: position 1,584 of record BGPR01040936.1, on the reverse strand, counting down.
AAAATATTTAAAAAAAATTAGTGTGACATGCGAGAATCTTGGTCACCCTCTCGACAAAGATCAATTGATTATACAGTGGCTCAAACAATTAAGGATACACTTCGGTTTTTTTGCGCAAATTAACTCTTTGTATGGTGAATAATGCGCAAAAAATATCATTATAAGAAAAGTTTTTGAAGAGGCATGACACTGTGGACATTTTACTTTGTATATACACAAAATAAAAAAGAATTCATTAAAAATCATATTATTTATACAGCTTTAAAACTTTATTAGGCAAATTTTGCGGTCAAAAAATTGAGAATACACTTATGAAAAATATGTTTAACTACCACTAAATATTTTATACTTGGCTGATATTTTATTCTAATTTTGCGTAATCTTATCTTAAACCTTTTCAATGATCATTTTTGTGTGGTGAAGTTTGTTAGATGAACTTAAGTTCATCTAACAAACTTCAAAAGACAAACTTTTAAATGGAAAATGGCTCCTCGAATAGAAACTAATATTGATGTAAGTAAATTCGTATTAATATTATTTAAAAAAAGGAAAATGTTATCGTGAAATAGCTAAAATTGTTCGTAGAAGCCACACGTGTGTCCAGAAAATCATTGGAAAATTTAAAAGTGATGGATTGATTGAAAATAAAAGTGGAAGAGGAAGGAAATGTATTCTGAGTGATGTCGCAAAAAGGAAAATTTTGAAAGAAATCAAGATTGATCCTAAAGTAAGTGCAGTCAAACTTGCTGCACAAACTTCTCAAATCATTGGCAGAAGTGTAAGTGCGGAAACTGTGCAAAATGTAATTGGAGAAGCTGGATATAAAAGTCGAGTTGCTGGAAAGAAACGGTTCATCAGCTTGCAAAATCAGAAAAAGCGTTTGGAGTTTGCAAAAACTCATCAATTGAAGACCAATAACTTTTGGAATAAAGTTATTTTTAGTGATAAAGTAAATTCAACATTTTTGGCAGTAACAGCCATCGCACCGTATTGAGAAAGCCCAAAACCGCCTCGGGTCCAAAACATTTAAGTCCTACAGTTAAACATGGTGGTGGCTCCGTCATGTTTTGGGGGTTGTATGGCTTCAACCGGGGTAGGAAATTTAGTTTTTATAGATGGCATTATGAACCATATGGTTTACTTGGATAAACTTCACAACAATTTAAAAGAAACTGCTAAAAATTTGGGTTTAGACGGAAATTTCATATTCCACCACGACAACGACCCCAAACGCACAGCACGTAACGTCACAATGTAGTGTCTTTTTCATTTTAAACAGCAGTTTTACACACCACCACAGTCCCCCGACATCAATATCATAGAAACTCTGTGGGCCACACTCGAAACAATGGTCCAAAAACACAAAATTAGAAACAAAGCCCATTTGAAACAAGTGTTGCAAGAAGAATGGGGTAAAATATCTTCAGATACCACCAAAAAGTTGGTCGAATCGGTACCACGACGTTTGGAGGACATTATAAAAGCCAAAGGACATGCAACTAAATATTGACATTTTCTTTGTATGTGAGATATTACTAAAATTTCATTGGTGTATTCTCAATTTTTTGAGGTAAAAATCTGCAA
>BGPR01040935.1:0-13785 GCA_013235015.1 Araneus ventricosus | reverse complement strand
TTGGATAATGGTACTCTCGTTGACCAACAGCTCACCTTCCTAGTCGTCAACCCCGATTATGGGAAGGTTCTTGAGTTTTTGCCACCACCAGCCTATTCAGAGATGACACCAAAGGATACCGCTAATGTGTTCGCTGACAGTGATGGATTCTTCGGCATTGTGGCGGCCCTCTGTGTGAAGCCATTTCTTTGCGCACGTCTCGTTAGCGATGTCCAGATGCAACTGTCCTGCTGTTCACCGCCAATATGAAAAGGGACGGCACCCTTTTTCTCATGAGAATTGTGCTCGCGGGAAGGAAACATTACAACCTCCCCCCCTTTAGTGAGAATTTTTTCGAGAGTTTTTGAAGAGAAAAAAATTCTCTGTTTACACACACATACTTGTTCATACTACTAACAGAGGCATATTCACACTTTTTACCAAATTTAAAATTTTATCTTTCTGATATCTAACTTAACACAAAAAATATACACAATTAACACTTTTAAAATTTGGCATTTCCTGCACTTTTTCTTAAAGAACCTACATTTATATACAACTTAATAAGGGAAAACTATCTGCCCTTTTAATTCGTACTCTTAGTTCTAGTTTCACTTCGGCTAAGAGCGTCAGCATTCGAATGGTTTTTTCCGGCCTTGTGTATCACCTTATATTGGAAGGGTTGTAATTCGAGGGACCATCTCATCAATCTCGGATTTGATCCAGCATTTGATTTCAGCCAAACCAAAGGGTTGTGATGGGTCTCAATTGTAAAAATTTGTCCGTCTAGGTAATACTTGAGTTTTTTAATTGCATAGATAATGGCCGCGCATTCGCGTTCGGTTGAGCTATATTTCCGTTCTGCGTCCGACGTGTCCCAAATATTTGGTGCGGTTTTGGGCAAATTTGCATTTAGATGGTTTGATCGTTAAATTTGCGTCGCCTATACGTTTCAGGACTTCATTTACGTGTTTCAAATGATCTTCCCAGTTATTCGAATAAATGGCAATATCGTCTAAATACGGGACTGCGAAGCTTTCACAGTTCTCTAACACCTGTGACATCAACTTACTAAAAAAATATGGGGCGTTGACTAACCCGAACGGCATTCTTAAAGGAACATAGGTTCCGAAATTCGTCACAAACGCGGCATAACGCTGCGCTCTTTTACTAAGGGGAATCTGCCAGTAACTCTTTGCCAAATCAATCACTGTAATGAACTTTGCCGCGGACACACGTTCCACGCGTTCTTCAATATTTGGTAAGGGGAAATATTGATTGCGTATGCTAGAGTTCAACCGTCTGTAATCTATGCATGGCCTAGGCTCTCTACCGACTGCCTCTACCAAGATCATAGGCGAAGTGTAATCGGATTGACCGATTTCGATTATTTTTAAATCCAGCATTCTCTTAATTTCTGCCTTGAGAATTTCCGTCTGACGCTGAGAGGTGCGATACGGTTTCGACCTAATCGGTTTATTACTGATTAATTCTATATCGTGCTCGACTAAATGCGTTTTTCCTGGCTCATTTGAAAACACCTTTTCGTGACGGCCTAACAGTTTACGTAACTCTTCGATTTCTGAGAAACTGAGTCGTTCCTCAAGAGCGCTATCCAGTGGCGAATTCAGGGGAGGGGCTATCGGGCTGCAGCCCCCCCCCAGAGCTAAACCAAAATTCTTGATTTAATTTAAAATCACTACAACTGTTTGATCTTAATTTTCATTTTAAAAGAATAGTAATAAAATCGTAACAACATTGCTTTCTGACTTGACAGGCTCGAAAATTTTCCTACTTTTCTACTCATTCCACTTACACTTGTAGCGTTGGCGCGGTCGAAAACATTTTTTGATCAGCTATTTCATTGCATTTTTACTTTCTCGTATACGAAGTATACAAAGAGAAAGTATTGTAATCGTCAAAAAATTCGAACTCGAGATTTTGACGAATCTCCACGTTTTAGACCTTCCTGAGTCCGAAAAACACAATTTTGGAATTATGTCTGTCTGTGAACACGATAACTCGAAAACTATTAGAGATAAAGGGATGAAATTTGGTATGTGAACTTGAAACATAATTTATAAGTTTCTATCAAATTTTGGACAACATCTGTCAACGGGAAGTCTGTCAATCTGTACGTCCGCGGTCATGTGAACACTATAACTCAAACACTTGAAACGCCAGATGGATAAAATTTATTTGGTACACAGTTTTATCGTCATGAATGTAGGTCCGTATAAAATTTTGGACCAAATCCGTCAAAGGGTTGACTGTCTATCGGTCTGTATAATCGCATACTTGTTCAGTTTTGAAACTAACTCCCTGCGCATGCCTACTGGTGGCAATGCCTGTGCAAAGAAGAAGGGACGCTCCAAAACTTGGCAGTTTGCCAAAAACCAATTCTGGCGCGATTTTGTAAGGAAGCAAACATTTAAAAAGTCTCGCCAGGTCCTGTTGCGTAAAAGAATGCGCAGGGGATTTGAATTTGTTTTGATCCTTCAAACCACGCGTGGTTCCAACTTTGGTTTACTTGCGACGGAAGTTTATTTGACGTCTTTTATTATTCTAGTTTACTCTACATGCGTTAGGAGTATACGAGAAAGTTTAGGGGAGACCACTCCCGCTGGTTTATTAAATTATCGAAAGTATTGTAGTGTTCTTTATTATTCTTATTGTCAGGAGAGGAAAGCCTGTAAAGTTGAAGTGTTTTGGTTTATATAAGCCATGACGTTTGACATTCGTTACTACGATGCAAATTTTTTATGATCTCAGCCCCCCAGACCCGAATCCTGGATTCGCCACTGTCCCTATCCGATAAGAATCCGTTCATCGGCCGATCATTGTGTGATCGGGTTTCGATGAAAGACTTTTTAATGGCAGATGACATTTTGCTACTAGGGATCTCTATGTTCAGTAGGAGTTGTTGAAAAGAAACTTTTTAAAGATTATCGTCGTAAATAATTTTTATATATGCATTTAATATTAAGTGAAAAACGAGAGAAACCGTAACATTCGGTTAAGACACGGGTCAAATCAGACTTTCAGTGACTTTTGACATTTTGTGGATAATTCTGAACGGTTGGTAACTTTATTTAAACACCTCAAATATTTGATTTCTTAAACCACGCTTATGTGTGTAGCCCATTCTGAAAAAATGAAATTCAAATCTATCCTCGTTCCTCTTCTATTCACCACAATTTTTTTGAAGAAATAAAAACCCTTTCGTATTGTAGTCACCGATTGGTTAGTTGGGGGTTTATTGGCGCAAGAGACAAATTTTGCCATGCTGCGCCAAATGTTGTCACCGAAAAGCACGTTTAATACTTGATTTTACCAAGTAAAATTAAAAATTCTGAATGCAAGCGATACTGAAATCAATAGATCGTCGCCTAACAAGCAACAGCACCTATCTCAATTTTTTGAAATTTCAAAAAGGAAGAAAATACTCGATTTTTCGTAACCAATAAGGTTTATTTCTTAATTTTTTTCACATCTGGTAGGAACCTGTGGTCTCATGTTTATATCAGATGTTTAAAAAAATTCAAAAATAATCGTTATTGGTTGCGAAAAATTGAGTATTTTCTTCGTTTTTAAAATTCAAACAAATTGAGATAGGTGGTGTTGCTTGTCTAGCGACGAGATGGCAGTTTTATTAATATTGCCTCGCCTTCTAATTATTGCACGTCTACATTAAAATATTTTTGTTTCCCAATAGAAAAAATAATAGGGATAGAGGGAGAACATACTTTTTTCTGTATATTTAGGGCTGCCTACGTATAGAACAGATTTGGAAGGATAATTTATTTTAGCTACATTTACTTTTTTAAAAATAGTATTTTTTAATATGAACCATTTATTTACAAACAAAATGCAAAGTTTAAGATATTTGATTCATATTCAGAACAAACTCGGAAAATTTTTCAATCCTTGAAAGATAGTCAGAATTTAGAACTTTCCGGCTAAATACGAATATGTTGTTACCTGAGCCGTAATAATTTATGAAGAGAATAGTGCAAAACATTTTTCTGGAAAACGTATTTAGTTTTCAAGATGTAAATATATTTACGTTGTGCGTGAACACAATATTCGTCAAAATTCGTGTTTTGCAGATACACTGATAAAAATTGAAATACTTCTAGCTAATTAACATATATCCTGAAAACCAATGATAGTGACTATTAGTTCTACCCTGTAAAAATAAATTTTTAAACAATTTCATTTTTCTTCGGTTTGTGAATTGCAGTAGATAGATTCATTCATATATTGTCGCTGTACCCAGTCTCTACGGTTTGTAATCTGCATTTAACATCCAGTCATGAAATATAATTTTACTTCGCTCTTTTTTTTGCCCACGGAAGTGTTTACAAGATGAACCGAAAGTTTGTTGAATAACAACTACTGAATTGATACTTCCAGATGTTTCAGACAAAATTGTGCGGCAACATTGCTTCTCATTTTTTATGTCAAGAAGTGCTTTTGAAGTATATTTTTAAATACTATCTGATCGTCCAGGAATGTAATTTAATTGTAAAGTCGAAAATGTTATATAATTAAATAACTTCTGCTTTAAATAGTTTTTGAGACAACACAACTTAGCATTTTTTGTCAGAAACGCAGTTTCTCATTTTAATTAGAGATGCATCTTTTTTAAATAAATATTTATTAAATTGAAATTACGGATAAATACATATAATGCGCATTATCTATCAAATCGAGATATTATAAATGTGCAAGGTGTCGTAAAGATTTTTAATTTAATTTAACTAGTCTTTTTATATAATATTATTATTATTAGAAGCTAAATTTATGAACTTTTAGATACTATAAAACTATAAACTTTTTAATTTTTCTACTAATTATACCTTCTTACTCTCAGTATTCAGATAACTCAAAACAACAATACTCCATTTACTCAATTTACTTACCTTTAGATTCATAGCATCTTAGATCTTAAATCAATTTACATGTGCAAGGCAAGTATAATAGCATTTGATCAAAGAAATAATTAATTCATTTTTAGTCACAATTTAGCATAACTTCAGTTCTTAATTAATCATTAAAATAATCACCAAATTCAACACCAAAAACAATTCATAAAGATCTTTTGTTTGCGTTGTGTCCTTTTTTTATAAAAAAAATTTTAGATGTTATATTTTATAATGTTAACCCAGGTTACACCAAATAGTTACCACCATCACTGTCATAGGGGTGGCAAATAAATCAGAGACGAAAATACTTTAAACTAATGACATTTATTTATATAAAAAAATAATTCCACCATTTTACAACATACTTCACAAATCCTAATCTTCTTGATTGAAAAATAAGAATTATTATTGCACATGAATAATGATGGAACACATAAAATAAGGAACATAATGAAAAAAATATATTCAAGCACACAAACATAATAATAATTTAGGGTCGACCCAGATCATATAAGAGAATTTTAATTCAACACCTCATCCACACTCTAAATTTAATTATCTTTACTGCATCCTCAGCATTGATTCAATTTAATTTTATCTCATTAATATCAATTCACTTTAATTTTATCTCATTAATATCAAGCTCATATAAGGGAAATTTTTAGATAGTGGCCACTAACAGTTTAATTATTAATTTTAATCCTTACCTAACTTAATCTATATTTTGATTCATATTCTTGTTAATACTTTACCAACTCGCCCTATTATTATACTAGTTTTCTTTTCACCAATTAACAAACATGACTATTATAAATAAACATTGTTTCTTCCAAATAAAACACACGGTTTTAAAAATATCATACTGATCCATAAACTGACAAATAAAAACAAAATCTTCTGACAAATATGGATAAAATCATGTCTTGCCTTTACAAATAAATGTTGATAGCATGTACTAATAATAAATTAACTTCTTAATTTCAATTCATCCTTATTTACTATTTTTTTTAACAGTACAATATTACTAAATGTAAGGACGATATATATATGATGCATTACATTGCCAACTAACTTTATCAAAACTCGTGTTATAGAAACATATTTACCTTATTTAAAAATAAAATTTCAATTTAATACATCTGGAAATAAATCCTTCATTTTCAAGCTTCATCCCTAGCTTAATTTCCTTTTGCATCATGAATTTACTTATATCGATTAAAATAAATAGAACATATTACTTACTAGGAATTTTAATGTTAGTCAACCTTTTGCAGAATCTTATCAATATTAGTTTATCTATACATGCATGACAATAGAACAATCTTGCTCACTAAAATAAGAATCTTTTGCATCTGATTAAAACTTAATTCAAATATTTAAAATAATAAACCAAAACTTATCTGTATCAGCAGCATCTCGTGTAGAATCCAGGAACACAAACACAGCTGTTGCGCTGATTGTTCACGCAGTGAATATGAATGATAACAAAAAATAAAAGTTTCGCAGCAGGTCATTTCATGTAGCATCAGCCTCATCAGGATATAGTCCGGATTTTAAAAAAATGTGAATTTTTAGTCATTTCATATAGCACCAGCTTCATAAGGATATTGTCCGGGTTAAAAAAAAATGTGAAATTTTACGTGACACAATCCGTGATGGAATTGACACATGAAAAATATCACTCTCACACTTTCTCGACGGGTTGATCGGTGATGATCGTCGGCATTTGCCACAACTCCGACAGGGAATACTGTATGTGGCCATTTAGTCCGCAAACTCAGTGATGAAGGAGATACCCCAAATGAGATTTTACGACCTTCGCTCCGTGCGGCTCTCAGATAATTAATTTCCATGTCCGCATGGGTTTTCTCATCCCGGACCCGCACGCCACTTTCTTCAGACACCCCGGGCCCAAGCCCGAGAAAAAAAAATTTTATCGTCCCCTCCGCTTTATTGCATCCTTCCTTTTTCAATGCAAAATATTCTCTCCGTGTCTGAGACCGACGACCACCAGATTCCAGTCATCGACCCCAAAAGGGACCCCTCTATTTTTTTTTAAATTTTTATTTAGGAACGGGTCACTCCGTCAGGAGAAAAAAGGCGCAAACCACCAGCCACGACGAAAAGGGTGAAAGACCCCTTCCAGACGAAACTCCCCGCTTGAAGTTGGGGAAAAAGACTTTATATGAAATCCAAGAAAACTCTACACAACAAAGGAATTGTCCAGAAATGTACTATCAAATTGAATATTCAATAAAAATAATTTATTTCAATTTGATAATATTTAAAACCTCGATATTTTTATTTATTCAACAACATGTCTTAATAAACTTTAATTATATGATGTGATTAATCACGAACGAAAAAATCACACGTTTCTAAAATATTTCATAAATTCAATACAACCTGGAAGAGAAATGAATGACTGTATAATATGTTTCTTTTAATAATTTCTAGTTTTTCCTATTTATTTATCTGAAAGATTACATTCCTGCATGGCGTAGAACATCAGAGGCAATAAGTAGCAAATGAAATAACAAAACTTTTCGAACGGGAAGTTCCCCGCTCATGCAAAGCTATCAGCCAATGCTATCACAGAGATAAATTGTAGACGACAACGAAGGACTAAAGGAAGTTATCTGCTTAGAATTGTGAAAGTTATCAGAAGTGTTTTGCTCGTTGCTTGGATCCGCTTTCGTTCTGTTTGCGCACAACTTTGATTTGTCCGAAGAGAAGTGTCATGAATAACGAAAAGAAGGAATACACGTTCTTCTGGTTCATAGAAAATTATAGTTATTGCTGGCACAAGAATGAGGAAGTCTTGAGCAGTCCAGAATTTACTGCCGACGGCTTGGAGGGTTCTGCTTTCTATCTAAGATTATATCCAAGAGGGCAGAAATATCAAGACAAAGGCAGCATTTCACTTTTTCTTAAAAGATGTGAAACTGATGACGGCCCGGAAGATTTTCCTTTAAAGTACGAACTGTCAGTTCTTGCAGCAGATGGATCTACTCTTCACTCGTTAGAATCTGAAAAAACATTCGAAAAGGGAAAAGGATGGGGACATGGTCAATTTCTACAGACGGATGATGTATTTTTACGACGAATGTCTGATTATTTGCCACAAGACACTCTGACTTTGCGCTGTAAGATAAGGAGTGGTGAAGGGAATATTCAGCCCGTTACACAAATCAGCGCTCGAACTCGCATCGGAATCGAACATGTGTCGTTTCATCATGTTGTGGAAGGTTTCAGCGCACTTCAACCAAATGAAAGGAAAACCAGTCACATCCGATCACCTTCAAAAAAGGAGTGTGTTATGTCAATTAGCGTGTATTTTTCGGATGGTTCATGCTGTGAGGAAAAGGTCATGGTAGAAATCGCACCATCTAGTCCTAATCAAATCCTATCCAAATGTAAGCTTTCTTTACTGGACGGATCTGGAAAAGTAATTGAATGCGGGGAGGCCGATAATCGATTTGATGCTACCAGAAAAGACATTCACAAATTGCCTCTGTCCCTTACAAGGCAAGTAATTCTGAGCAGAAAAAGTGAATATTTGCCAGATGATAAACTGTCCTTGTCATGCGAATGCGTTTTTTCCACTGGAGTGGAATATCAAAAAATTGAAAAAACTTTATATGATAAACCTTTTGTGGCCTTAAATCAGATAAGTAATACTGATCAGGATAATGATATATGTGCAGGAACGCTGTCTGAATGCCCCAGTGCATTGGATGAGTTAAAAGAAGCTTACAGTAATCAATTCCTTACTGATGTGGAGCTGAAAACAAAAACAAAATCTTTCCCTGCCCACAAGATTTTGCTCTGCGCTAGATCTCCTGTCTTTAAAGCGATGATGACCAATGACATGAAGGAAAAAAATAGTAATATTATTCAAGTCGATGACTTAGAAGATGATGTTGTGAAGCAACTTCTGCTATTCTTGTACTCTGATAGGCTCGAAAATCTCCAGTGGGAATCGGCATTTAAACTGTACTACGCCGGAGATAAATATGCTGTAGAAAAACTGAAGAAGATCTGTTCTGCCTTTTTGGTAGAAAACGTTACCATATTGTCTGTTTGCGAAGTTTTACTTCTAGCAGATAAACACAACGACTGCGGTTTGAAGAAGGCTGTAGAAGATTTCATTTTCAAGCACGAGAAACAAGTTTATTGTTCAGACGAATGGGAAAATTTAATAGAAACAAATCCTAGCTTAGTTAGTAAGACAATGCTCCTGGTGTACAAGAGGAAAATATAGGTAGGTTAATTTAAATTGTTTGCAATATCAGTTCTAATATTAATCGCTCGATACAAACTGTTTTAACGTCTGTTCTTCTGTAATTGTTGTCATCGTTCATGAGTTCAAAGCATGTTACATAAGGTTGTATATATAAATGTACAATTAGTTTTAAACAAAAGGAACAGTATATTTATATTAAAAATAATCCTCTAATTAACTATTATTTGCTGTTTATAAGGTTAAGAAATTTTATAAACTGTTATTTTGAATAATTATTTTATAGAATTTATTGTGTTTTATCGAGAGGAAAGCAAAATTATTGCCTAATTATATATATTGTTTCATACATTTATTTTAATTTTAAATATTAATAGTTTTGCATCCAGGCGTCTTAAACACCTTTTGCACCTGGTCAATCCTTTATTTGCAACTGAGAAAATATCAACCCTACAATGCACAGTGATTCATATTGCAATCCATATAATTTTCACCAGTTGAAATTGGCTTTGAATAATTTAATAATCAACACAAAATTAATGACATCATATAAATTCTACATTTTTGTGTAGGCAGGGAAAGATTTGAATCGAGAAATTATATGTAATAATTATTTTTCCTGCATTGCTTACATTAATTTATATAAGGAAATTTCAGTGGAAATGCAAAACAAATCGTGCTTGTGTAGGGTTAAGTATGATAATATTTGGTATGGTTTAAAACTATGTACTTTGTTTAAATAATGTTATATCTAAGCAATGTAAATTTATATATTGATAATTTTTTACCAAATTTAATGCAAAGTTATGAAATCTTTTAAAGTATTTTATTTATAAACTGAAATTTTTTGCTCCCTTGATTTTAAAAGTCAACTTTGAATAAGAATTTGCCCTCATATAATAATTATAATTTTATATTTTAATATATTTTCAAAAAATCCAAAATAAGTTTTTTTTTAAAACAGTACAACCCCGGTTAACCGAACGGCTCGACTTAAGAACAGTGTGCGGTCCGCCAAGTTAAATTTCATACAATTTTATGCAGTATTTGCAATTTTCTGTGCTATTTCCAATTTTATTTACTATTTACATTTTTTTGTTACGGCTGTCAGTAGAATCGCCGCCATCTTGACACCATTCAAGATGGCGGATATTTGGCGACTTTTTGGATGATTGGCGCAATTTCCCAGTTTGGCGAGAAACCGCACATTGTTCTTAAGTCTTACCAACCGAACTAAAGAGGACCAGCTGTTTCGGATAGCGATTTTTTCTGTTAACCCATGAACATTTATTACTATTTCGTATATAATTGCAGTACATAATTCTGAAATATTTTAAGGTAAATGTGGAGTTGCCGGTACATATCTGTTTCTCGCCAATTTTTCTTGGCGCAATTTCGTGTGCCGTCGCCATATACTGTTTTGGATGTGCAGCGCGCTTTTTATTCTTCTCTTGCGCATGCGTCACCTGAAAACGAGTGATTGAGCATGCAATGTCTGCGGCATTTCAGGAGTGTACCGGGCAAATTTTTTTAACTTAAAAAAAAACATCAGCGGCTTCTTTTTCAGCATAGCGATAGTAGCTTCGCTTATTCATTAAATTTTAAAAATAGTCAAAAATCAATTTGTAGAATTCCAAACGAAGTTTGAATCAAATTTGAATAAATTGACCAATCACATCGTTGAAATGAACGGAACAAACCAATCAAAACAAATCTCAATATCGCGCCATGCGCAGAATACTAATGAAAGGATCAATTTCAGCGCTTGCGCACATGTAACTCTGTTGGAATTCAAATGAACTTGTTCAGTCACTGACTGAAAGTATCTCATTGGTTTATTTCGTGACGTAGCCGAAGTTACGGCACTAGTCGAAGTTGATTGGTTGTTACAATCTATATATATTGTTCATTTATGTTTTTAAGTCAAGTAGCAGTAGTCAGTCGAATGAATGGCTGCCAGTGAGTGTGTAAGCTGCAAGACAGCAGCATGTCTTTATTTTTTTTAAATAAACTGGATTAAAGCTCTTTTGTATTTTAAACTGCCTGGTATCTGCGTTACTCTGTAATTTACACTCACGACATGCCAACAAACTCGTTAAAAGCATCATTGCGCAACCAAAACAAATGTTCTCTCATCTCCGTTCTTGGCGGCAAAGAGTTGGCGATCCTAAGAGGATCAAAGTAAGTCGGTACCGTCAACTCCACTTTAACCTTAAAATGAATAAATGAAATGGATATCTATTTTGTTTCAACTTTTTATTCGTACCTGATTGATATTTTATCTTCCATTTTAGCATCTGGGATATTTAGAAGCCGATTGCACTAAAGAATTGGAGAACTATTCTTCCACTACAGAAAAATATAATTCTAGACATTGGAGGGAGAATGGCTAATACAGTTTGTAGAATAATGTTAAAAGGGTAAAGCGAAATCATATCAAAAAGAATGTTTTTAATGTTTAAAACACATTCTTTATAAACATTTAATAATCGTTGAAAGCATACACTTTGTTGTCCATGCATACATTCTCTTGAATGCGTATTAATTATATACAATAATTACTTTATATTTTTACTGATGATATATTTCATTTAATGCATTCCTCCACAAAGTTATCGTTTTTAATTGCTAAAAAATATTTAATAATTTGCAAATAAGGCACACAAACATTATTCATTTTAGTTTTATATTCTAATTGTTGAAGATACAAAACTAAAAATGAATTGTTGAATAACTAGAAACCTACATTAAGTTTATCGATTGAAATTAGGATCCCTATTTCCTAATACCTATAATGCCCTGTGATACAAATTTGAATCGCATACTTTTTTACATCTTAAATTTAGTTTTGAATATTTTGATGTATGATACAAAATTTTTCCAGATTTGGCTCAAAATTGGAATTTTTAATAAACAAATTTTAATTAAAAAATTGCAATGTTGGAAATAATATTTTAATCCTTTTTTATCCGTATCTGTAGAAAAGAAAAATATAAAAATATAAATATTATAATAAAAAAGATAAATATAAAAAGATAAACCTATACATTTAAATTTCCGAAATTTTCAAGTGATAAAAGATGAAGAATGTTTTCTTTGTGATTTACATATTCTTTCATATTTTCTAAGATACATAAAAATAATAAATCTTTAAAATACTCTTTTTTCTTTAAATTTAATATTTCGAAATTATACATTTGGTTTGTTTAACAGTAATGTATATTTTTGTTAACAAGTCATAGTACGTCTATTTACATTATATTTGTTTTGTTACTAGCGCAAATTTAAAACTTATAAATTGTGGGTTATTTCATGAAATGTTATAAAATGGAAAATTGCGAAATTAGAAAAAAATTATGTTAGTTACCTTGTTTATTTTTTATAAAGAACAGAATGGTGATACGTTCGGAAGTTTTGTGTATTTATACTTTTGATTATTGATATTATTGTGTTTTACTTTTTTATACATTAATTTGATATAATTTTAAATTGATTAATCATATTGATTTTAGTTGTTCTTAATATTTCTTTATTGAAAAGTTTATGAATATTATGTGTATAAGTAAGAATTTTATAATTTGTCAGTAAATATTCAAATTCACACTTCTTAATGTTAAAACAGTTTGAATGTTTCATCTCAGATTTATGTGCAAAATGTAATATGTATTTGAGAAAACAAAAGATTAAAAATTAGTTTATGATAGCAGATGTTATCATTTTTCTTTGATATCTCAATAAAAGAATAAAAATTTATTTGTCCATAATGAATATCACATTGTACTCATAAATCTGTAAATTAATTGATTTTCCATGATCTCCTTTGTAAGTACATCCTCAGTTGCTGTGAGCTGCCTTCGTATTTTTGAACTATGTTTAGATTATGATGATGACTTTGAAATCAGCAGAACACTCTCCAGTTTCCAACATCTCTTCAATATGATGACGTTTAATTTAAGATTGGAATTAACGAACTGCTCACGTGTCTGTTAAATAATTCACGAGATTGGGGTCTCGAGTCTAAAGATCCAAACTACTATTTTGAAAACTCGGTATCTGTATGGAATAGGTTGCTAAATATTTCTTAAGGGTTAGATTACATATCTTACAGTCGATGTGATTATTCGGTTATTATTAATAATAACCGGAATTTTTATACAGTTATTATTAATATTGATTGATTAATCACACTGAGGTAGCATATACAATTCTTCACTAACTGGAATAACAAATGATTATTATATTGTTAACGAATTGCAATTTTTACAAAGGACTTAGAAGATATTAAAAAACATGGGGAGAATATTAGTTTCTGATGATGATTGAGTTTAGTCATATTTATTACTTGCGGATGTCTCCTACCGGGGGACACCTTGAGTATGTGGATGAGAAGTCGGCGAATAAGTAAGCGGGTTCTCGCTTCCGGGGTGGGATGTGTTACCCTACGACGATGACGGAACACCTACTTCGGGAGGGGTTGGTCCGTGGCCGGTGATCGCTACTGGGACTCGATATATGAGCTGTCGTGGCGGTCGTTCTTCATTCGACCCTGGATGCTTAGGCAAGGCGGGGTTAACTCGATTTACAGTTACTAGTATTTGTATTCTTCCATAGGCACCCTTTGCCTATAATCTAGTC
>BGPR01040932.1:0-13787 GCA_013235015.1 Araneus ventricosus | reverse complement strand
TAACAGTAACAATAACAATAAGTAATAACAATAATAATAATAACAGTCACAATAACAATAAATAATAACTTTTTTCTTCTCTGATCAGAAATGCGCCGAAAAGAAACACGAAACCACAAATTTAAGTTTTATTTTTAAATTTATTGCTTAAGAGTTGTCCGAATTTCTGTACAAAATAATAAAAATATTAATGAAAAATAAAATAATTTGAAACTGTCTATGTATTTATGAAGTGTATGAGAATGGGAAAATATTACTTTTGAAATCAGTAATAAACCCAGAAATGAGTATCAATCTGTTTCAATTCCATTTTATAGTCTATCAAGCGAGATATTAACACGATAGTCATTTCCTTCCTGCCGGTCATTCCTGTCTCTCAGTTCAATTGTTCTATAAATCGAGATGTCATTCACAGAACATTATGTCTAGAATTGTTTCGCAACCTCTCAAATGAAGTGGAAATAATTCCGCTGACTTTCTTTATAAACTTCTTGAAAGGATATTATAAAATATCTATGAGTTTCCAAAACAACAGATTACGTTTGAATTGATTGCGATTATTTGTACCATATAAGGAATTTATAACTTTTATTTAAGTTCTTATCTTACCTTTATTTAGCTCTTATCTGAATTAATATATAACTGCCACCTGAAACTCATCGCACTGCCCCTAGTGTCGAAGTATGGAAGTTAAAGATGCTTATCTCGAAAACAATGAAATATAGCGGAAAAAAATCAACTACAAAAGTATACAGAGTTAGCGATTTAATATAATCCCTTCCGGACGAGAGCCGCATATGTGCGTTTGAGCCCATATCCAAAGGGCCGAACGCCGCATGCGTGCGTTACTGCGAAATTGACTCTGTGGGCCGAGCGCGCATATATGCGTTGGCTTCTGGCACAAAATGTTTTCTATCAGATGGCCTTACTATTCCATGTTTCTTTCAAAAGATTGGTCCCGTACATTAATATGTCTTTTTCCGAGGTCAGATTGTAGTCGATCACGTGTTTGTGAATCATTAGATTAGAATTATTGGATTTTCGGGATATAAACAGAAACACGTGTTAGCAAGTGTAAAGAGAAGCACATGTTAAAGAGCTCTTTAACTCATTTGGGATTACTTTTTTATAATTTCTCGTTTCGCTTGGGTTGGGATTTTATGGGAGATATTCTGTCAAGGGTTTTTATGCCTCTCAGTTTTATTTCTGCAATTATGGGTAAAAGAAAGCGTTATCTTTCCAAGGAGGGGATATGTAAATTTTTAAATGGCGCTTCTATGGATTTTTACGATTATAATGACAAAACAATAAATTATTAGTGTTCTTCAGATAGTTCTCAATATTCAGATTTTCAATTAGAAGAGGATAGTACTAATATATCGGTTCCAATTCCGTCATATTAATGGAGTACTAAAATAGAAGATTTTTCATAAGGCTTTGCAGTGTTAATTATTAAAATTTTCTTGAAGTATTTTATAATATTAAATGCAAATATTCATTTTTTCCTATGTTTTCATATTTTGTATCAATAATCTAGTGCTAATTTAGGTACTTTCAATTACAGTGAAATACAATATATTTTTATTTTTTATTATTAAAAATCAACTATTTTAATTAAACTTTTTTTATTGTGAATAGAATATCATATCTTTTATCACATATTAAAATTGGTTTCATTTCTATGTAAAGGGCACTTTTTATGCATTATTATATAACGCGCTTTTTTCTACGAAATTTAATGCGTGTTAGGCTTAGCGGGAGAAAATGCTTCGGCCGGTGGGCACCGTTGGTGCTTGCCTGCTTCTGTCCTGTGGGCACGCTTCTTTCAGCGGGCCCGAAGGGAATAAAGTAAAACTCATTTTACAGCGCGATCACAACTAAAGTATAAGTGTTTAAGCAAAAGCACAAACATCGCAGACAAATGTGGCGCTATATGCTAAATTTGGCCTATAAAATAGCCGTGAAAATTAAAACCAGAGGGAGTGATATCTCCTAAACTTTCTCGTATACTTTCTAAGTGGAGATTCGTCAAAATCTCGAGTTCGAATTTTTTTTGACGATTACAATACTTTCTCTTTGTATACTTCGTATACGAGAAAGTGAAACAAACCAACAAACCTGAAATCAAATATCTGTTGCCACGTTTCAAAAAAATATTACTTTGAAGCAGGTGAGATAAAATAGGCAATGCAATGAATACTAAAGCGAAAATTCTGCTTTGGAATTGAATTCCCAAGAAAACAATTTATACTACCACAATCGTAACAATTGCAAAAGCTCGTAAATAAAAGATTTGCTGAAATAATGAGATCGGTTTGATTTACAACAATAAAAAAAATTGTTAACAATTGATGTTTGAAAACATTATTTGTTGTTGTAAATAAAATTTACAACAATAACAGATTGCTACCAATACGCATGCGCATGAGAATCGGATTAAAAGAAATTGAATATGCAAT
The DNA here is from genome assembly GCA_013235015.1 of Araneus ventricosus. Lineage (NCBI taxonomy): Eukaryota > Metazoa > Arthropoda > Arachnida > Araneae > Araneidae > Araneus > Araneus ventricosus. Next base: position 11,328 of record BGPR01040932.1, on the reverse strand, counting down.
TTGAACGCCTCTTTTTGACGGATTTGGCCCAAACTTTTATACGGACCTACATTCATAACGATAAAACTGTGTACCAAATTTTATCCATTTAGCTAATCAAGTTTTTGAGTTATAGCGTTCACATGACCGCGGACATACAGATAGACAGACTTCCCGTTGACAGATTTTGTCCAAAATTTGATAGAAACCTACAAATTATGTTTAAAGACCATATACCAAATTTCATCCCCGTAGCTCTAATAGTTTTCGAGTTATCGTGACACACAGACAGACACACACACAGACAGACATACAGACATAATTCCAAAATTGTGTTTTTCGGACTCAGGGAGGTCTAAAACGTGGAGATCCGTCAAAATCTCGAGTTCGAATTTTTTGACGATTACAATACTTTCTCTTTGTATACTTCGTATACGAGAAAGTAAAAATTCTGTGGGTGTGTCGGTGAGTCTACGCACGACAGAAGCGAAGCTTCTCACGCTTTTTTATATAACTAAATGTAATAATGGTAGAGACAAGCTCTCTGTCTCTCTTTGTTTCACTTCCCTCGCCATTTTATTTCTGTTTATGGAAAGAAAACAGCAAACGTTGCGAAGCATTGATGGTATGACGGTTAGCATAGCTAACTTCCAAACAGTTGACCCGGGTTCGCTCCCGGACGATGCAGTTCTAACTTTTCCCTCTGCCTTTTATTTACAAAAACAGAATGCATGCGAGCATTCTGTATCAACGCGCTTATAAACAAAGCCTACGAAAGCATAGGTATACGTAGCCGCATCGATGTCCCTTCCGTTGGTATGACGTCCTTCCGTCTCGTGACGGTCGCTTTTTTTATGCTGATTCTCCACCGCGAAGCCTGTGTTAAAACGCTTAGCTTCGAAAAAAAGGAAAGTGTTATGTGGCTGACTAATATTTAATGGACATTAGAACTGAAAATTATTTTTTTAAAAGTCACATTCTTTATTTTATATTTGAAGTTCGTCTTTTGCAACAATAGCTGTGTGAGCATGAATTTTGATTTTGTTACTTGATCTAACTCTTTTGATTTTTGCTTGAGAGAGATTTTTGATGTGTAAAATGGCTCGAATTCTCTGTAAATGTGGATGATTTACCCTAGTTAATGGATAGGAAATGTGGATGATTTACCCTACATCACTGCACAGCAGACAGAGCGATAGAGACATGATGTCGCAGTCGCTTCATTTTCATACAACACTCTCAAAAGAAGCTTATTGAACGCATTTTCTAAACTAAATTATTAAAAAAAAAGAAGCGAAATGCAAAAAAAAAAAAAAAACCCCTCTGAACTCTAAAGACGACAAGTGAAAAACAAATGTAAACAAATTCAGATAAATACTAAAAATGAAATGTAACTGCTCAAAATTATTTCTGTTCTAAAAAGTCCATTAAATTTTCGACAATCGCATTAAACGTTTATTTATTTAGTTTTTTATGCTTATTTTACTGCCCAAATTCAGAACGCCAATTTTGCACCTGGTGACGAAATTGCGAACGATTTTTTTTACCTTAATAAATCGTTCCCTCATTGTCTAAATAATATGTCTACGAAATGGCCTTTGCATTTGGGTCTCTATCATATATATATATATTTTTTATCACCCTGCAAAACAAAAACTCAGATGACCTGAAATTATTACTATTAGTGGATATTTCAACCACAAATTACAGTAATTAATGACACAAAATAAATAAAGAACATTATTTCGCGTTTATTTATGGATAATAAACTGCTGTTGTACATATTGCTGTATAAATTTAACAATTTTAATTTGCCTCCTATTAAAAATATCACTATTCTTTCGCACTCTTCTTCTTCGTGACTTAGTTTCGACAGTGATTGGATTCACATTTTATATTACAAATACCAATAACTTAATTAGAAGAAATTTCAGTTCTTCTAATTAAGTGACTAGTGTTTGTACAGGGTAATTTATACTAAATTAGTGACACTATACACTTTTGTAACTGGAATTTTTTTTTTGCTGTCTACCTAGATTTATGATATAAAATCTTTAAAAATTGCCTCTAGTTTCTGCAGTTTAGTTTCCAATGCTAAAGCTCCAATCACTTTACTAAGTAATTCAAGCTTCCATGACTCTAACTATCTTAGTTCGGACATTATTTTGCTGTGTAAAGATATAGGTATACACTATGTAGAGGAGTTTAAATTATTTGATTAACAATTTGCTTTAATGCTTCAAGTTTCGCATGACTTATAACTATGCGAATGGGAATGGGTATGGCCAACTTTAAATTTTACCTCAATCAGTCGACGAAGATTGAAAATGAGTTCGAATAATTATATCATGCCAACTTGAAGAAGTTGAACACATGAAAAGGAAGGATAATTCATCTAAGTTAAGTGCAGCTGGAACTTTCAACTCCTAATATGTCCTGGCGTCACAAACAAGGTGGATTTCGAATAGAACAGAGATTGTAGAGAGTGCGTTTGCCAACTAAACCATTAACTGAATAATTTGATTAGCATCTTGTTTTGAAGCTACACTTGAACTATTTTAGGAAGCACCGCATAACTTTAACCCTCTGAGAGGTTAGCTATTTTGAGGTACTACATTTAAAACCTCAAAAATATTTGCTTCTAAAGTGAATAATTGGATCTTAATTGTGTTTAATCAAGTGTCTGATATCTTAAGAGTACTTCATCCGTGGTAGTTTAAGAAATTATACACATGAACATGATTGCCTGCTTTTGAGGGCAATATGAAAAACGGAAAACTACAAGTGAAACGCTTAGAAGATTAAACTGGTTGTGCCAGATGTGGTAACCTTCACTTCAAAGATTTATTGGAAGTACATTTGTACAGATTTGGTGATTTCGTGGCCTCTTCCTTTCTCTCATAATCGGGTTTCCTTGATCTTTGTTGGAACCGGATCTCGAATCGGTACCAGTTCGATGAAAGAATGCCGTGCTTAATCGTTTTATTTGTCTCCTTTATTAAAATATTTTATCTTAAAAAAGCGGGTGCGTCGGTGAGGCATATTTACGGATCCTGCTATGGTTTGGATTGAGGTCGCTTTTCATTGGTTCTCAGCGTCACGTGACTTCGCTTGCTTCTGAATGATGTCATAGGAGCGCGCTTAGTTTGGATTTCGATTTTTGTCTTAGCTATTGTATTATGGAAAAACCAAAATCATCTTCATCTTGAATTTATGATTCCCTTTAGAAATATCAAAATAATCGTAATTAAGAGATAGTTTTGGTTTTGGATATTTGGATATTTCTAAAGGAAATTATGAATTCAAGATAAAGATAATTTTGGTTTCTACATGACGATAGCTAAGACAAAAATCGAAATCCAAACTAAGCGAGCTCCTATGACATCATTCAGAAGCAAGCGAAGTCACGGGACGCTGAGAGCCAATGAAAAGCGACCTCAATCCAAACTATAGTAGAATCCGTAAATATGCGTCTGTGAGTGGACACACGACAGAAGAGAAGCTTCTTACGCTTTTCTGTATAATTAAAAGTATAATGGTAGAATCGAACTCTCTCTTTCTTTTACTTCCCTCCCCTATATAAAACAAAACATTTAAAAATTCTATAATTACCTATCTATAAAATGATAATATGTATAAATATATATAAACTCATTATTTATTTATAATACGTGATATGTTTAATATGCCTAGTTTGTGTTCCGGATGAGAAGTTTCTTGTGTTCTTTTCTTTTACAAGGTTATTAATGGTTCGATCGAATGTACTGATATAGTGAGCTCTATAAATTTCGATGTGTCTGCCAGATCTTTAAATGTGTATTCAGAATTTAATTATAATAACAGGTTTTCGTTATATAAATTTTATAAGACTTCTAACAGGATCTCTGATGAACTGGACATTTATCATATGTCTCCTACTGTTTTTAAATCGAATTGTTTTCAATTTTCAAATACATGACCTGATTTCTTTTTCTTTATATGCGCTTGAATATACATATTAAGATTTTTATGCGTTTTCTTATTTTTGTGTTGATCTTGTGTTTGTGAGTGTTTGACTTTTTGACCCTTGCTTTTTTAATGGTTTTTTTTTATTTAATGTTCTAAATTTTAAAAAAATTGTGTGATTTTTTTATAACAAGGACTTTTAGAACTTCATGCAACATGGACTTTTAGAACCTTAGTGTTCTTAGTGCTTTTGTAATTGCGTGCTTTCGTCTTAAAACATTTATGTGTTCACATTTTTATAGTTAATGTGGTTTTGAGCTTTGAACTGTTGCATTTTCTGCAGTTACTTTTTTTCTTTGTGTTTCATTTCACTTTGTGGCTTCTGTTCTTTGTATGTTTTTGATCATGCACTCTGTAAATGGAGTCATATCTGTAGTTTGCTCTCTCTGAATAAATAAATAAATAAATTATGACTAATGCAGATAAAAAAAATTATACGGCATACACGCAGTTAAAGAAAGAGCATTTATTTACATTTTTATTAATCTGTATATTGAAACAAAAGAATTAAACTAATCATCACATTCTACCATGGAAACAATTGGTTTGTAATAACTGAAATATGATACAAATGTCTACCATTCTATTTTTTAATACATCTGCAAAAAGCTGCATCAATGGTTGTGTGAAACTTTGTCATCGACACTAACGGATTACTGTTCATAATTAAATTAAATTTATCAAAAAGAAATTTTAAAAGTGGCTCTGATTTTTTAATTGCAAAATTAACCTTAAAATCATCAGCCAACACAGTTCTCCAGTTTACATACATGTCTCCAATAAATAAAACTCGCCAGAGTGTGACGCAGTGGTATAGCGTCCCTGTACAAACTGAAAGGTTGAGAGTTTCAATCCGCCGGCACGAAATACCCATTAAAAAGTTTCGAAATGCGTAAAGCTCGAATATTTAAATCCTCCGTATGTGCCAATGATATACGTAGATTTGGGGTTAAAATATTAATAGTATCACTTTTGTTATACTAAATCGCAACGCATGCAGCACGAACTTCACTTTTGAACTTAGCAATGCAATCGAACTAGGAATGTCGACTGCTCCTGCGCTGGTCTGACGTCCCTCCGTCTCGTGAACAATGCTATCGAAATTAGGAATGACAACGGCGCCTGTCCTAGTATGACGTACTTCCATTCGTGACGGTCGGTTTTTCTATTCTAACTCCCCAGCCCGAAGCCTGCGTTAAGAAGCTTCGTTTGCAACATAATTGAATTGATTCTCCTTTTCATTCACAATTTGAAATCAGTAGGCATGGGAATGAAGGTACGAGTATCCACTTCTTTTCATTTATAAAAGTCTTACATTTTTAATTTCATTATTAGTGTGGTATTAATTATTAATTAACATGAATTCAGCGAATCATCTCCTTATAATTATTTTGAGGCAAATCAATTTAATTCAATAATTAAACGCACTAAAAGTTTTTCATTGCACTTTCTGATAAATCAGTAAAGCAAGCTTGTTACTTTAACAGGACCCCTAAAAAAATCTGACCTTTCCTTTTCACTTCCGCTTGTAGTAAACCTCCCCCCCCCTTCCAGGAGAAAAGCACACCTAAAATGAAATAATTTTGGACCACCCAAATAAGAGAAGAACATGCTTTAGGGGCCTATTCTGGTACCCCCGGTTGGGTTCCGCACGTTAACAACGGAACCCAACCCAACTGGGAGTACCAGAATAGACCCCTTAGAATCATTTTGTTGTTTGTAAGATGTAAAATGAATTTTCTGACCTTCGGCTCTTTTGAGAGAAAGGTTTGGGAGCCTTTGCTTTTCTGGTCATTTTGCAACGTCTGTCGTTTATTGACTTTTGACAATAAGCAAGCAATACTTTTAGACAAATTTTACAACCCACGCGAGACATGTTGTCTGTTTCAAGCAATGATTTTCTTTCGGACCTGTCTGTTTAGATTGATTGCGAATCTGAGGTCAAATCAAATTCGAACCCACTGTCCCCCAAAAGGCTTTGATTTTTAACCGCTGACCACTCAGAAATCGCAGGGATGCCCGATTGGCTATAGGAGGGTATTGCTTTGGCCAAGTGGGAGCGCACAATGGGTTACTTGATTGCATGGCGGAAGTCTTGCCTGTTTCTGACGAAGCTTGGCGAAAAAAAAAATCAGCCTGTGCCTTGAATAGAAGAGATTTTGGCGATTGGCGTAGGGCTTGGAAGGAATTAAAGAACTGCCTGGAAAACAGGATTAAAAAGAAGCGGGAAATTGGAAAAGAGAAGAGACAGAGACAGCAAAGTGCAAAAGAAGTTTGGAGGTAATTTGGATAGATGTGTGGCAACATCAAGGGAAGACGACCGGCGTTTTGTTTTTCGAGAAAGGAAAGCGGCTATTACTGACCTCTCAACTACGCAGCAGGTGATGTGCGATGCTACAGCTATAGTATGTGAGATTTCAAGATTCAGGTGATGTGCTATAGCCATAGTATGTGAGATTTCAAGATTCAGGTGACGCGCAGATGCTACAGCCATAGTATGTGAGATTCAGGTGAGGTGCAGATGCTGTAGCCATAGTATGTGAGATTTCAAGACTTGAAACGGCCAGTGAGACCTACCTATTATGGAGGTGCGCCTATTAACAACGAAGAAAGAGCTTAAGTAATGAGAGCGACCGAATCCTCGCCTGCTGATTCTACAATGCTAACGGCAGTACTCCTGCGCGGACTAGTGAGCAACCGCTATAGAGCTCTTGTTCTGAGCTAACGTTGCGGATCACCGACGTTGTTGATCAGCTGACGGACATTTTAGAACCCGGCCACAGAAAAGCTCGTACCCTGCGGAAATCCCATGCCAAATCCGACGAGCCTGACGTCCCAACGTGATCAAAGTGAAGTGTTTCCCATAGGACTGCAACGAGGTACGCGATGCTTCTTCCTAATCTTCTTGGACTGACAAGATGCTCGATGAGGGAGGTCGCGACTGTGATCTGGAGCATAAGTAAGAAATATTGCCAACTACCCAACAGAGGATCCTGCATGGCAAATACACCCACCCTGGCTGCCAAACTCATGTACTCATGCCCCTGGTCTATGCCCCAGCCAAGATGTCATTCACTAAATTACAGATAAGTGCTCATTTCAAATTGGCAATGTTTTGATAAAACGTCAAAGTAAATTAATCTTTAACCTTGATGATCAATTTAAACTTGATGTGCAGATAGGTTTCAATTTTAAATATAAAAACACATTAAGGGGAATGCGGATTCATTATTTCCGACTCTGTGCGCCAAATTTGTTGCTTATTTATATGTATTTCAGATTCATGCATATATAGTAATTCAATCTTTCGTTGTGATCATTGCCTTTTAATATATCCATCAAAAGTTAGCCAAACTTCAGTAAAATGTCACTGGCGTAATTTACTGGTGAGAATCTAGAATTTAGTGTTAAAGTAAAATTTCCTGTGCGAGAGAGAATTTTGCATCCTTTGAAATCATGCAACTAAATCAGGTTTGGCTTTTGTGATTACCAACCGAATGAGAAAATAGTTGAATTTTGAGCAACGTTCAAACCCTATCTTAACAAAGGATTAGGCGAATAATTGTTTAATTGAATACATTGATTTAGAAGTGATGCATTGATAATTAGGGTTTTATCAAATTAATCTTCACCGTTAATGCACAAATGTTCCTAGTATATGTAATTCTGAGCATTGTGTTTTATTTTAAAACTTAAATTTCATTCGCCTGGTAGAAAATTGTGTAGGAAACATCTTGATCTGAATTTCATAACAGACTCCTGATAGTATTATGGTATGAAATGATTGTTAATTGTTATGCTTGTATTTGTGATCTCACTAACAAGGGAGCCCCTTAATTAAGAAACATGAAATAAAGAATTATGAGTGTGTAGTTCTGAACACTGTGTGTAATTTGTAATCGTGCGATGTGTTATTTATGTGGCAATATTATGCCTGCAACACCTTACATTAATTTGATTATTCTATAAATAAACAAAATTTAGTTTAAATACACAGTGTCTGTCACTCATTCATGTTTGGCTTGCTTTCTCTCGCATATTTCCTTCTAGAAGTCTTCCAGGTCTGGAGCATATTTAGCTGGGTTAATGTGGAGTGTACGGTACCGACTTGATTCGTTCCTGTTAGGATCGCCAAATCTTTGCCGCCAAGAACGGCGATGAGAGAACATTTGTTTTGGACGCGTCTAGATGTTTTTAACGAGTGGCAAGCGCGCATGCGCACAGATTGATCTTTTCATCGGTGTTTTGCTTATCAGACTATATTGCGCCTCGTTTCGATTGGACTGTTTTGTTCAACTCTAAGATGTGATTGGTCGATAAATTCGAATTTGAGTAAAACTTTGTTTGGAATTCTTCGGATTGAATATTGGTTCAGTAGCGTGTATGTTATTCTATGTGATTCGTTTCTCAATGAATAAGCGAAGCTACGAGTATTCCGCTATGTTGAAAGCGAAGTCGCTGATGTTTTTCAAGTTAAAAAATTTCCCCGGTACACGTTTAAAATACCCCAGGCATTGCGTGCTCAAACTCTCGTTTTCAAGTGACGCATGCGCAAGAGAGCAATAAAATTCGCACTACACATCCAAAATGGTATTTGGCGACGGCACATGGAAATTACGCGAAGAAAAATTGGCGAGACACAGGTGCGTACCGTAAATTCCACATTTACCTTGACAGATTAGCTGAATAATTGATAGAGCTGATTGAACTTGAAATTATTCATTCATGCTAAAATTTATTGGTAAACCTGGAGTCTACGGCACCGGCCTGCTTCTCGCCAATTTTTCTTGGCGCAATTTCATTTGCCGTCGCCAAATACTGTTTTGAATGTGCAGTACCCTTTTTATTGCTGTCTTGCGCATGCGTCACCTGAAAAGGAGAGATTGAGCACGTAATGCCTGCGGTATTTCAAGTGTGTACCGGGCAAATTTTTTAACTAAAAACATCAGCGGCTTCGCTTTCAGCATAGCAGGAAACTAGTAGCTACGCTTTTTCATTGAATGTTAGGAATCTAGGTTTTTAAAAAAATTCCGAAAACCAGAATTTCCGCGCGTAATGCCTGCGTGCAAATTTAGCGTGTACCGGACAACTTTTTTTTACTTAAAAAAACATCAGCGGCTTCGCTTTCAGCATAGCGGAATACTCGTAGCTTCGCTCATTCATTGAGAAACGAAACACACAGAATAACAAACACAGTACTGAACCTATATTCAAACCGAAGAATTCCAAACGTTGTTTTATTCAAATTCGAATAAATCGACCAATCATATCGAAGAGATGAACAAAACAGTTCAATCGAAACGAGGCGCAATATAGCGTGATGCTCAATACGCCGATGCGTTGGTATCTAGAAGTTGGAACACAAGCGATTTCCTCGCCAATATGGTTACCTCAGGAATGAAGCGGATTAGTTCCAAATGGCGCATTAGTTTAATGACAAATAGGAGTTGGGTTTATTTAGTGATTATATATTTTTTCGATTATATAATTGAGAGATTTTTTTCTTTGTCTTATAATAAAAATCGTTTGCATGGAATTTTTGTGGTTGCTTGGTCATATTTTGGAATTCATCGTTTGGAATGCGGGCTTCACCTGCGCGACCGTTTCCTCCCAAGTGCAAATATTAGAACTGAATACGTCTGGATTTTAAACTATTACTTGTTTTGAATGTTCTGCTGCTTCATTAGAGTAATGGACCTTATGCATGTGACGTCACATCCTCCGACACGTGACCTGCCAGAGGCAGCCATTGGCCAGTCTTAAACAGCTGACTCAGAACTGCTTTTATTTCTGAGTCGCTTATAGGCCGATCGTTTTGTTTATGCCTCCACAGCTGTTTTTTTATACTCTCGAACCCAAACGGTGCATAAGGTCCATTAAAAGAAGCTTATTCCGTACATTCACTAAGCTAGCGAAGCTACTAGGATCCCGCTTTGCTGAAAGCGAAGTCGCTGTTTTTTTTTAAGTTAAAAAAATTTGCTCGTTTCCCATTTCAGATGCCGCAGGCATCGCGAGCGCAATTTTTCTTGCTTCATTAGAATAATTAAAAGTAAGACCCCTTTGCATTCAATGAGCTAGGAAAGTTAGTAGTTCTGTTGAATTTATACATTTAAAACGGGAGATAGTGGAACGAAAAAACAAAAACGTCATGGGTTCGAAAAAAGATTAAACTTTAAACTATTAACTTTTAACTGTGACCGATGCCGGTTTGTTTACCATTAGCACCCATCTTTCTTTGGCGCGCTGGCGACGTTTTAATAAGAGTGTGTTCCAACTTGTAAATTTCAACCCACCGATGAAAAGATCAAGTTCCAGGCGTGCGCGCATGTTAAAAACATTATTTCGCAACCGAAAAAATGTTCTCTAATCTCCGTTCTTGGCGAAAAAGAGTTGGCGATCCCAAGAGGAACGAAATAGGTGGGCACCGTAGACTCCACATTAACCTTCTAGTGAAATGTTGAAAATTAAAGCAAAATTCAAACCAATCCAGCTAATTAAAACTTGTGTCCTACCTATTATTATTTTTATAAGATATCGAAAAAGATCTAAATAATCACCTCTCTATTCAGGTGCTTAATCCCTGTAAGCAAAATTCAGTAATGTCAAATTTATTCATATACAAAGTTCTGAATATTTTACAGCCTCAGCAAATTTTTACGTGATAATGTTTATTAACTGGATACTGTATGTAAATTGTGTCCTGCGTTATGCTATATGCCTGATACACAAGTCGTTCAAAAGATACCATATTGCATGCCGTTGGGTTTAGGGCTGCCAAATTTGGCAGGTAATTGCTTGTTGGATAGAAGATGTAAACTTTTTAATTTTATTTAGCCTTCCAACTAAAAATTAATCGAAATTTTATGTTTCCTAAGTTCTATGTGTATCACTAGTTTTATACCACTTTAAATTCAAAAAGTTGGTTATTCTATGAATTTTATTTCCAGGCAATTTTTTCGCTAATTTTAACAACTTAAAAAATATTTTTAAGTATATCTTACAACAATACTTTTAATTGTTTTAGTTACTGAGTTTAAACACATGCGCTCTGGTGTGAACGTTATTGTTGCTGCAATTAAGGGTAAATTTTAAAAAAATAATTAAAAAAAGCTCTTTCCTGAAATATAATTGAACTTATTTATTAAATTTCTGCGAATTGCGTGATAATAAAATCTTTACGCACAGAATATAAAGACTGATGCAATCAAGCCAGATGAAGACAAGACAGACATATCAAGCCTGAAACATTATCATGCTACGATATTTTGGACTAGAGGTTCGCATCTCCTTAAGTTTTAAAAAACTATTCTGAATTAAGCGTGGAATATAAATGGACTTATTCAT
>BGPR01040931.1:0-13787 GCA_013235015.1 Araneus ventricosus | reverse complement strand
TAACAGTAACAATAACAATAAGTAATAACAATAATAATAATAACAGTCACAATAACAATAAATAATAACTTTTTTCTTCTCTGATCAGAAATGCGCCGAAAAGAAACACGAAACCACAAATTTAAGTTTTATTTTTAAATTTATTGCTTAAGAGTTGTCCGAATTTCTGTACAAAATAATAAAAATATTAATGAAAAATAAAATAATTTGAAACTGTCTATGTATTTATGAAGTGTATGAGAATGGGAAAATATTACTTTTGAAATCAGTAATAAACCCAGAAATGAGTATCAATCTGTTTCAATTCCATTTTATAGTCTATCAAGCGAGATATTAACACGATAGTCATTTCCTTCCTGCCGGTCATTCCTGTCTCTCAGTTCAATTGTTCTATAAATCGAGATGTCATTCACAGAACATTATGTCTAGAATTGTTTCGCAACCTCTCAAATGAAGTGGAAATAATTCCGCTGACTTTCTTTATAAACTTCTTGAAAGGATATTATAAAATATCTATGAGTTTCCAAAACAACAGATTACGTTTGAATTGATTGCGATTATTTGTACCATATAAGGAATTTATAACTTTTATTTAAGTTCTTATCTTACCTTTATTTAGCTCTTATCTGAATTAATATATAACTGCCACCTGAAACTCATCGCACTGCCCCTAGTGTCGAAGTATGGAAGTTAAAGATGCTTATCTCGAAAACAATGAAATATAGCGGAAAAAAATCAACTACAAAAGTATACAGAGTTAGCGATTTAATATAATCCCTTCCGGACGAGAGCCGCATATGTGCGTTTGAGCCCATATCCAAAGGGCCGAACGCCGCATGCGTGCGTTACTGCGAAATTGACTCTGTGGGCCGAGCGCGCATATATGCGTTGGCTTCTGGCACAAAATGTTTTCTATCAGATGGCCTTACTATTCCATGTTTCTTTCAAAAGATTGGTCCCGTACATTAATATGTCTTTTTCCGAGGTCAGATTGTAGTCGATCACGTGTTTGTGAATCATTAGATTAGAATTATTGGATTTTCGGGATATAAACAGAAACACGTGTTAGCAAGTGTAAAGAGAAGCACATGTTAAAGAGCTCTTTAACTCATTTGGGATTACTTTTTTATAATTTCTCGTTTCGCTTGGGTTGGGATTTTATGGGAGATATTCTGTCAAGGGTTTTTATGCCTCTCAGTTTTATTTCTGCAATTATGGGTAAAAGAAAGCGTTATCTTTCCAAGGAGGGGATATGTAAATTTTTAAATGGCGCTTCTATGGATTTTTACGATTATAATGACAAAACAATAAATTATTAGTGTTCTTCAGATAGTTCTCAATATTCAGATTTTCAATTAGAAGAGGATAGTACTAATATATCGGTTCCAATTCCGTCATATTAATGGAGTACTAAAATAGAAGATTTTTCATAAGGCTTTGCAGTGTTAATTATTAAAATTTTCTTGAAGTATTTTATAATATTAAATGCAAATATTCATTTTTTCCTATGTTTTCATATTTTGTATCAATAATCTAGTGCTAATTTAGGTACTTTCAATTACAGTGAAATACAATATATTTTTATTTTTTATTATTAAAAATCAACTATTTTAATTAAACTTTTTTTATTGTGAATAGAATATCATATCTTTTATCACATATTAAAATTGGTTTCATTTCTATGTAAAGGGCACTTTTTATGCATTATTATATAACGCGCTTTTTTCTACGAAATTTAATGCGTGTTAGGCTTAGCGGGAGAAAATGCTTCGGCCGGTGGGCACCGTTGGTGCTTGCCTGCTTCTGTCCTGTGGGCACGCTTCTTTCAGCGGGCCCGAAGGGAATAAAGTAAAACTCATTTTACAGCGCGATCACAACTAAAGTATAAGTGTTTAAGCAAAAGCACAAACATCGCAGACAAATGTGGCGCTATATGCTAAATTTGGCCTATAAAATAGCCGTGAAAATTAAAACCAGAGGGAGTGATATCTCCTAAACTTTCTCGTATACTTTCTAAGTGGAGATTCGTCAAAATCTCGAGTTCGAATTTTTTTTGACGATTACAATACTTTCTCTTTGTATACTTCGTATACGAGAAAGTGAAACAAACCAACAAACCTGAAATCAAATATCTGTTGCCACGTTTCAAAAAAATATTACTTTGAAGCAGGTGAGATAAAATAGGCAATGCAATGAATACTAAAGCGAAAATTCTGCTTTGGAATTGAATTCCCAAGAAAACAATTTATACTACCACAATCGTAACAATTGCAAAAGCTCGTAAATAAAAGATTTGCTGAAATAATGAGATCGGTTTGATTTACAACAATAAAAAAAATTGTTAACAATTGATGTTTGAAAACATTATTTGTTGTTGTAAATAAAATTTACAACAATAACAGATTGCTACCAATACGCATGCGCATGAGAATCGGATTAAAAGAAATTGAATATGCAATTTGAACGCCTCTTTTTGACGGATTTGGCCCAAACTTTTATACGGACCTACATTCATAACGATAAAACTGTGTACCAAATTTTATCCATTTAGCTAATCAAGTTTTTGAGTTATAGCGTTCACATGACCGCGGACATACAGATAGACAGACTTCCCGTTGACAGATTTTGTCCAAAATTTGATAGAAACCTACAAATTATGTTTAAAGACCATATACCAAATTTCATCCCCGTAGCTCTAATAGTTTTCGAGTTATCGTGACACACAGACAGACACACACACAGACAGACATACAGACATAATTCCAAAATTGTGTTTTTCGGACTCAGGGAGGTCTAAAACGTGGAGATCCGTCAAAATCTCGAGTTCGAATTTTTTGACGATTACAATACTTTCTCTTTGTATACTTCGTATACGAGAAAGTAAAAATTCTGTGGGTGTGTCGGTGAGTCTACGCACGACAGAAGCGAAGCTTCTCACGCTTTTTTATATAACTAAATGTAATAATGGTAGAGACAAGCTCTCTGTCTCTCTTTGTTTCACTTCCCTCGCCATTTTATTTCTGTTTATGGAAAGAAAACAGCAAACGTTGCGAAGCATTGATGGTATGACGGTTAGCATAGCTAACTTCCAAACAGTTGACCCGGGTTCGCTCCCGGACGATGCAGTTCTAACTTTTCCCTCTGCCTTTTATTTACAAAAACAGAATGCATGCGAGCATTCTGTATCAACGCGCTTATAAACAAAGCCTACGAAAGCATAGGTATACGTAGCCGCATCGATGTCCCTTCCGTTGGTATGACGTCCTTCCGTCTCGTGACGGTCGCTTTTTTTATGCTGATTCTCCACCGCGAAGCCTGTGTTAAAACGCTTAGCTTCGAAAAAAAGGAAAGTGTTATGTGGCTGACTAATATTTAATGGACATTAGAACTGAAAATTATTTTTTTAAAAGTCACATTCTTTATTTTATATTTGAAGTTCGTCTTTTGCAACAATAGCTGTGTGAGCATGAATTTTGATTTTGTTACTTGATCTAACTCTTTTGATTTTTGCTTGAGAGAGATTTTTGATGTGTAAAATGGCTCGAATTCTCTGTAAATGTGGATGATTTACCCTAGTTAATGGATAGGAAATGTGGATGATTTACCCTACATCACTGCACAGCAGACAGAGCGATAGAGACATGATGTCGCAGTCGCTTCATTTTCATACAACACTCTCAAAAGAAGCTTATTGAACGCATTTTCTAAACTAAATTATTAAAAAAAAAGAAGCGAAATGCAAAAAAAAAAAAAAAACCCCTCTGAACTCTAAAGACGACAAGTGAAAAACAAATGTAAACAAATTCAGATAAATACTAAAAATGAAATGTAACTGCTCAAAATTATTTCTGTTCTAAAAAGTCCATTAAATTTTCGACAATCGCATTAAACGTTTATTTATTTAGTTTTTTATGCTTATTTTACTGCCCAAATTCAGAACGCCAATTTTGCACCTGGTGACGAAATTGCGAACGATTTTTTTTACCTTAATAAATCGTTCCCTCATTGTCTAAATAATATGTCTACGAAATGGCCTTTGCATTTGGGTCTCTATCATATATATATATATTTTTTATCACCCTGCAAAACAAAAACTCAGATGACCTGAAATTATTACTATTAGTGGATATTTCAACCACAAATTACAGTAATTAATGACACAAAATAAATAAAGAACATTATTTCGCGTTTATTTATGGATAATAAACTGCTGTTGTACATATTGCTGTATAAATTTAACAATTTTAATTTGCCTCCTATTAAAAATATCACTATTCTTTCGCACTCTTCTTCTTCGTGACTTAGTTTCGACAGTGATTGGATTCACATTTTATATTACAAATACCAATAACTTAATTAGAAGAAATTTCAGTTCTTCTAATTAAGTGACTAGTGTTTGTACAGGGTAATTTATACTAAATTAGTGACACTATACACTTTTGTAACTGGAATTTTTTTTTTGCTGTCTACCTAGATTTATGATATAAAATCTTTAAAAATTGCCTCTAGTTTCTGCAGTTTAGTTTCCAATGCTAAAGCTCCAATCACTTTACTAAGTAATTCAAGCTTCCATGACTCTAACTATCTTAGTTCGGACATTATTTTGCTGTGTAAAGATATAGGTATACACTATGTAGAGGAGTTTAAATTATTTGATTAACAATTTGCTTTAATGCTTCAAGTTTCGCATGACTTATAACTATGCGAATGGGAATGGGTATGGCCAACTTTAAATTTTACCTCAATCAGTCGACGAAGATTGAAAATGAGTTCGAATAATTATATCATGCCAACTTGAAGAAGTTGAACACATGAAAAGGAAGGATAATTCATCTAAGTTAAGTGCAGCTGGAACTTTCAACTCCTAATATGTCCTGGCGTCACAAACAAGGTGGATTTCGAATAGAACAGAGATTGTAGAGAGTGCGTTTGCCAACTAAACCATTAACTGAATAATTTGATTAGCATCTTGTTTTGAAGCTACACTTGAACTATTTTAGGAAGCACCGCATAACTTTAACCCTCTGAGAGGTTAGCTATTTTGAGGTACTACATTTAAAACCTCAAAAATATTTGCTTCTAAAGTGAATAATTGGATCTTAATTGTGTTTAATCAAGTGTCTGATATCTTAAGAGTACTTCATCCGTGGTAGTTTAAGAAATTATACACATGAACATGATTGCCTGCTTTTGAGGGCAATATGAAAAACGGAAAACTACAAGTGAAACGCTTAGAAGATTAAACTGGTTGTGCCAGATGTGGTAACCTTCACTTCAAAGATTTATTGGAAGTACATTTGTACAGATTTGGTGATTTCGTGGCCTCTTCCTTTCTCTCATAATCGGGTTTCCTTGATCTTTGTTGGAACCGGATCTCGAATCGGTACCAGTTCGATGAAAGAATGCCGTGCTTAATCGTTTTATTTGTCTCCTTTATTAAAATATTTTATCTTAAAAAAGCGGGTGCGTCGGTGAGGCATATTTACGGATCCTGCTATGGTTTGGATTGAGGTCGCTTTTCATTGGTTCTCAGCGTCACGTGACTTCGCTTGCTTCTGAATGATGTCATAGGAGCGCGCTTAGTTTGGATTTCGATTTTTGTCTTAGCTATTGTATTATGGAAAAACCAAAATCATCTTCATCTTGAATTTATGATTCCCTTTAGAAATATCAAAATAATCGTAATTAAGAGATAGTTTTGGTTTTGGATATTTGGATATTTCTAAAGGAAATTATGAATTCAAGATAAAGATAATTTTGGTTTCTACATGACGATAGCTAAGACAAAAATCGAAATCCAAACTAAGCGAGCTCCTATGACATCATTCAGAAGCAAGCGAAGTCACGGGACGCTGAGAGCCAATGAAAAGCGACCTCAATCCAAACTATAGTAGAATCCGTAAATATGCGTCTGTGAGTGGACACACGACAGAAGAGAAGCTTCTTACGCTTTTCTGTATAATTAAAAGTATAATGGTAGAATCGAACTCTCTCTTTCTTTTACTTCCCTCCCCTATATAAAACAAAACATTTAAAAATTCTATAATTACCTATCTATAAAATGATAATATGTATAAATATATATAAACTCATTATTTATTTATAATACGTGATATGTTTAATATGCCTAGTTTGTGTTCCGGATGAGAAGTTTCTTGTGTTCTTTTCTTTTACAAGGTTATTAATGGTTCGATCGAATGTACTGATATAGTGAGCTCTATAAATTTCGATGTGTCTGCCAGATCTTTAAATGTGTATTCAGAATTTAATTATAATAACAGGTTTTCGTTATATAAATTTTATAAGACTTCTAACAGGATCTCTGATGAACTGGACATTTATCATATGTCTCCTACTGTTTTTAAATCGAATTGTTTTCAATTTTCAAATACATGACCTGATTTCTTTTTCTTTATATGCGCTTGAATATACATATTAAGATTTTTATGCGTTTTCTTATTTTTGTGTTGATCTTGTGTTTGTGAGTGTTTGACTTTTTGACCCTTGCTTTTTTAATGGTTTTTTTTTATTTAATGTTCTAAATTTTAAAAAAATTGTGTGATTTTTTTATAACAAGGACTTTTAGAACTTCATGCAACATGGACTTTTAGAACCTTAGTGTTCTTAGTGCTTTTGTAATTGCGTGCTTTCGTCTTAAAACATTTATGTGTTCACATTTTTATAGTTAATGTGGTTTTGAGCTTTGAACTGTTGCATTTTCTGCAGTTACTTTTTTTCTTTGTGTTTCATTTCACTTTGTGGCTTCTGTTCTTTGTATGTTTTTGATCATGCACTCTGTAAATGGAGTCATATCTGTAGTTTGCTCTCTCTGAATAAATAAATAAATAAATTATGACTAATGCAGATAAAAAAAATTATACGGCATACACGCAGTTAAAGAAAGAGCATTTATTTACATTTTTATTAATCTGTATATTGAAACAAAAGAATTAAACTAATCATCACATTCTACCATGGAAACAATTGGTTTGTAATAACTGAAATATGATACAAATGTCTACCATTCTATTTTTTAATACATCTGCAAAAAGCTGCATCAATGGTTGTGTGAAACTTTGTCATCGACACTAACGGATTACTGTTCATAATTAAATTAAATTTATCAAAAAGAAATTTTAAAAGTGGCTCTGATTTTTTAATTGCAAAATTAACCTTAAAATCATCAGCCAACACAGTTCTCCAGTTTACATACATGTCTCCAATAAATAAAACTCGCCAGAGTGTGACGCAGTGGTATAGCGTCCCTGTACAAACTGAAAGGTTGAGAGTTTCAATCCGCCGGCACGAAATACCCATTAAAAAGTTTCGAAATGCGTAAAGCTCGAATATTTAAATCCTCCGTATGTGCCAATGATATACGTAGATTTGGGGTTAAAATATTAATAGTATCACTTTTGTTATACTAAATCGCAACGCATGCAGCACGAACTTCACTTTTGAACTTAGCAATGCAATCGAACTAGGAATGTCGACTGCTCCTGCGCTGGTCTGACGTCCCTCCGTCTCGTGAACAATGCTATCGAAATTAGGAATGACAACGGCGCCTGTCCTAGTATGACGTACTTCCATTCGTGACGGTCGGTTTTTCTATTCTAACTCCCCAGCCCGAAGCCTGCGTTAAGAAGCTTCGTTTGCAACATAATTGAATTGATTCTCCTTTTCATTCACAATTTGAAATCAGTAGGCATGGGAATGAAGGTACGAGTATCCACTTCTTTTCATTTATAAAAGTCTTACATTTTTAATTTCATTATTAGTGTGGTATTAATTATTAATTAACATGAATTCAGCGAATCATCTCCTTATAATTATTTTGAGGCAAATCAATTTAATTCAATAATTAAACGCACTAAAAGTTTTTCATTGCACTTTCTGATAAATCAGTAAAGCAAGCTTGTTACTTTAACAGGACCCCTAAAAAAATCTGACCTTTCCTTTTCACTTCCGCTTGTAGTAAACCTCCCCCCCCCTTCCAGGAGAAAAGCACACCTAAAATGAAATAATTTTGGACCACCCAAATAAGAGAAGAACATGCTTTAGGGGCCTATTCTGGTACCCCCGGTTGGGTTCCGCACGTTAACAACGGAACCCAACCCAACTGGGAGTACCAGAATAGACCCCTTAGAATCATTTTGTTGTTTGTAAGATGTAAAATGAATTTTCTGACCTTCGGCTCTTTTGAGAGAAAGGTTTGGGAGCCTTTGCTTTTCTGGTCATTTTGCAACGTCTGTCGTTTATTGACTTTTGACAATAAGCAAGCAATACTTTTAGACAAATTTTACAACCCACGCGAGACATGTTGTCTGTTTCAAGCAATGATTTTCTTTCGGACCTGTCTGTTTAGATTGATTGCGAATCTGAGGTCAAATCAAATTCGAACCCACTGTCCCCCAAAAGGCTTTGATTTTTAACCGCTGACCACTCAGAAATCGCAGGGATGCCCGATTGGCTATAGGAGGGTATTGCTTTGGCCAAGTGGGAGCGCACAATGGGTTACTTGATTGCATGGCGGAAGTCTTGCCTGTTTCTGACGAAGCTTGGCGAAAAAAAAAATCAGCCTGTGCCTTGAATAGAAGAGATTTTGGCGATTGGCGTAGGGCTTGGAAGGAATTAAAGAACTGCCTGGAAAACAGGATTAAAAAGAAGCGGGAAATTGGAAAAGAGAAGAGACAGAGACAGCAAAGTGCAAAAGAAGTTTGGAGGTAATTTGGATAGATGTGTGGCAACATCAAGGGAAGACGACCGGCGTTTTGTTTTTCGAGAAAGGAAAGCGGCTATTACTGACCTCTCAACTACGCAGCAGGTGATGTGCGATGCTACAGCTATAGTATGTGAGATTTCAAGATTCAGGTGATGTGCTATAGCCATAGTATGTGAGATTTCAAGATTCAGGTGACGCGCAGATGCTACAGCCATAGTATGTGAGATTCAGGTGAGGTGCAGATGCTGTAGCCATAGTATGTGAGATTTCAAGACTTGAAACGGCCAGTGAGACCTACCTATTATGGAGGTGCGCCTATTAACAACGAAGAAAGAGCTTAAGTAATGAGAGCGACCGAATCCTCGCCTGCTGATTCTACAATGCTAACGGCAGTACTCCTGCGCGGACTAGTGAGCAACCGCTATAGAGCTCTTGTTCTGAGCTAACGTTGCGGATCACCGACGTTGTTGATCAGCTGACGGACATTTTAGAACCCGGCCACAGAAAAGCTCGTACCCTGCGGAAATCCCATGCCAAATCCGACGAGCCTGACGTCCCAACGTGATCAAAGTGAAGTGTTTCCCATAGGACTGCAACGAGGTACGCGATGCTTCTTCCTAATCTTCTTGGACTGACAAGATGCTCGATGAGGGAGGTCGCGACTGTGATCTGGAGCATAAGTAAGAAATATTGCCAACTACCCAACAGAGGATCCTGCATGGCAAATACACCCACCCTGGCTGCCAAACTCATGTACTCATGCCCCTGGTCTATGCCCCAGCCAAGATGTCATTCACTAAATTACAGATAAGTGCTCATTTCAAATTGGCAATGTTTTGATAAAACGTCAAAGTAAATTAATCTTTAACCTTGATGATCAATTTAAACTTGATGTGCAGATAGGTTTCAATTTTAAATATAAAAACACATTAAGGGGAATGCGGATTCATTATTTCCGACTCTGTGCGCCAAATTTGTTGCTTATTTATATGTATTTCAGATTCATGCATATATAGTAATTCAATCTTTCGTTGTGATCATTGCCTTTTAATATATCCATCAAAAGTTAGCCAAACTTCAGTAAAATGTCACTGGCGTAATTTACTGGTGAGAATCTAGAATTTAGTGTTAAAGTAAAATTTCCTGTGCGAGAGAGAATTTTGCATCCTTTGAAATCATGCAACTAAATCAGGTTTGGCTTTTGTGATTACCAACCGAATGAGAAAATAGTTGAATTTTGAGCAACGTTCAAACCCTATCTTAACAAAGGATTAGGCGAATAATTGTTTAATTGAATACATTGATTTAGAAGTGATGCATTGATAATTAGGGTTTTATCAAATTAATCTTCACCGTTAATGCACAAATGTTCCTAGTATATGTAATTCTGAGCATTGTGTTTTATTTTAAAACTTAAATTTCATTCGCCTGGTAGAAAATTGTGTAGGAAACATCTTGATCTGAATTTCATAACAGACTCCTGATAGTATTATGGTATGAAATGATTGTTAATTGTTATGCTTGTATTTGTGATCTCACTAACAAGGGAGCCCCTTAATTAAGAAACATGAAATAAAGAATTATGAGTGTGTAGTTCTGAACACTGTGTGTAATTTGTAATCGTGCGATGTGTTATTTATGTGGCAATATTATGCCTGCAACACCTTACATTAATTTGATTATTCTATAAATAAACAAAATTTAGTTTAAATACACAGTGTCTGTCACTCATTCATGTTTGGCTTGCTTTCTCTCGCATATTTCCTTCTAGAAGTCTTCCAGGTCTGGAGCATATTTAGCTGGGTTAATGTGGAGTGTACGGTACCGACTTGATTCGTTCCTGTTAGGATCGCCAAATCTTTGCCGCCAAGAACGGCGATGAGAGAACATTTGTTTTGGACGCGTCTAGATGTTTTTAACGAGTGGCAAGCGCGCATGCGCACAGATTGATCTTTTCATCGGTGTTTTGCTTATCAGACTATATTGCGCCTCGTTTCGATTGGACTGTTTTGTTCAACTCTAAGATGTGATTGGTCGATAAATTCGAATTTGAGTAAAACTTTGTTTGGAATTCTTCGGATTGAATATTGGTTCAGTAGCGTGTATGTTATTCTATGTGATTCGTTTCTCAATGAATAAGCGAAGCTACGAGTATTCCGCTATGTTGAAAGCGAAGTCGCTGATGTTTTTCAAGTTAAAAAATTTCCCCGGTACACGTTTAAAATACCCCAGGCATTGCGTGCTCAAACTCTCGTTTTCAAGTGACGCATGCGCAAGAGAGCAATAAAATTCGCACTACACATCCAAAATGGTATTTGGCGACGGCACATGGAAATTACGCGAAGAAAAATTGGCGAGACACAGGTGCGTACCGTAAATTCCACATTTACCTTGACAGATTAGCTGAATAATTGATAGAGCTGATTGAACTTGAAATTATTCATTCATGCTAAAATTTATTGGTAAACCTGGAGTCTACGGCACCGGCCTGCTTCTCGCCAATTTTTCTTGGCGCAATTTCATTTGCCGTCGCCAAATACTGTTTTGAATGTGCAGTACCCTTTTTATTGCTGTCTTGCGCATGCGTCACCTGAAAAGGAGAGATTGAGCACGTAATGCCTGCGGTATTTCAAGTGTGTACCGGGCAAATTTTTTAACTAAAAACATCAGCGGCTTCGCTTTCAGCATAGCAGGAAACTAGTAGCTACGCTTTTTCATTGAATGTTAGGAATCTAGGTTTTTAAAAAAATTCCGAAAACCAGAATTTCCGCGCGTAATGCCTGCGTGCAAATTTAGCGTGTACCGGACAACTTTTTTTTACTTAAAAAAACATCAGCGGCTTCGCTTTCAGCATAGCGGAATACTCGTAGCTTCGCTCATTCATTGAGAAACGAAACACACAGAATAACAAACACAGTACTGAACCTATATTCAAACCGAAGAATTCCAAACGTTGTTTTATTCAAATTCGAATAAATCGACCAATCATATCGAAGAGATGAACAAAACAGTTCAATCGAAACGAGGCGCAATATAGCGTGATGCTCAATACGCCGATGCGTTGGTATCTAGAAGTTGGAACACAAGCGATTTCCTCGCCAATATGGTTACCTCAGGAATGAAGCGGATTAGTTCCAAATGGCGCATTAGTTTAATGACAAATAGGAGTTGGGTTTATTTAGTGATTATATATTTTTTCGATTATATAATTGAGAGATTTTTTTCTTTGTCTTATAATAAAAATCGTTTGCATGGAATTTTTGTGGTTGCTTGGTCATATTTTGGAATTCATCGTTTGGAATGCGGGCTTCACCTGCGCGACCGTTTCCTCCCAAGTGCAAATATTAGAACTGAATACGTCTGGATTTTAAACTATTACTTGTTTTGAATGTTCTGCTGCTTCATTAGAGTAATGGACCTTATGCATGTGACGTCACATCCTCCGACACGTGACCTGCCAGAGGCAGCCATTGGCCAGTCTTAAACAGCTGACTCAGAACTGCTTTTATTTCTGAGTCGCTTATAGGCCGATCGTTTTGTTTATGCCTCCACAGCTGTTTTTTTATACTCTCGAACCCAAACGGTGCATAAGGTCCATTAAAAGAAGCTTATTCCGTACATTCACTAAGCTAGCGAAGCTACTAGGATCCCGCTTTGCTGAAAGCGAAGTCGCTGTTTTTTTTTAAGTTAAAAAAATTTGCTCGTTTCCCATTTCAGATGCCGCAGGCATCGCGAGCGCAATTTTTCTTGCTTCATTAGAATAATTAAAAGTAAGACCCCTTTGCATTCAATGAGCTAGGAAAGTTAGTAGTTCTGTTGAATTTATACATTTAAAACGGGAGATAGTGGAACGAAAAAACAAAAACGTCATGGGTTCGAAAAAAGATTAAACTTTAAACTATTAACTTTTAACTGTGACCGATGCCGGTTTGTTTACCATTAGCACCCATCTTTCTTTGGCGCGCTGGCGACGTTTTAATAAGAGTGTGTTCCAACTTGTAAATTTCAACCCACCGATGAAAAGATCAAGTTCCA
Source organism: Araneus ventricosus (assembly GCA_013235015.1). Classification (NCBI taxonomy): domain Eukaryota; kingdom Metazoa; phylum Arthropoda; class Arachnida; order Araneae; family Araneidae; genus Araneus; species Araneus ventricosus. The sequence continues at coordinate 1,030 of BGPR01040931.1, read as the reverse complement.
GGCGTGCGCGCATGTTAAAAACATTATTTCGCAACCGAAAAAATGTTCTCTAATCTCCGTTCTTGGCGAAAAAGAGTTGGCGATCCCAAGAGGAACGAAATAGGTGGGCACCGTAGACTCCACATTAACCTTCTAGTGAAATGTTGAAAATTAAAGCAAAATTCAAACCAATCCAGCTAATTAAAACTTGTGTCCTACCTATTATTATTTTTATAAGATATCGAAAAAGATCTAAATAATCACCTCTCTATTCAGGTGCTTAATCCCTGTAAGCAAAATTCAGTAATGTCAAATTTATTCATATACAAAGTTCTGAATATTTTACAGCCTCAGCAAATTTTTACGTGATAATGTTTATTAACTGGATACTGTATGTAAATTGTGTCCTGCGTTATGCTATATGCCTGATACACAAGTCGTTCAAAAGATACCATATTGCATGCCGTTGGGTTTAGGGCTGCCAAATTTGGCAGGTAATTGCTTGTTGGATAGAAGATGTAAACTTTTTAATTTTATTTAGCCTTCCAACTAAAAATTAATCGAAATTTTATGTTTCCTAAGTTCTATGTGTATCACTAGTTTTATACCACTTTAAATTCAAAAAGTTGGTTATTCTATGAATTTTATTTCCAGGCAATTTTTTCGCTAATTTTAACAACTTAAAAAATATTTTTAAGTATATCTTACAACAATACTTTTAATTGTTTTAGTTACTGAGTTTAAACACATGCGCTCTGGTGTGAACGTTATTGTTGCTGCAATTAAGGGTAAATTTTAAAAAAATAATTAAAAAAAGCTCTTTCCTGAAATATAATTGAACTTATTTATTAAATTTCTGCGAATTGCGTGATAATAAAATCTTTACGCACAGAATATAAAGACTGATGCAATCAAGCCAGATGAAGACAAGACAGACATATCAAGCCTGAAACATTATCATGCTACGATATTTTGGACTAGAGGTTCGCATCTCCTTAAGTTTTAAAAAACTATTCTGAATTAAGCGTGGAATATAAATGGACTTATTCAT
>BGPR01040930.1:0-13788 GCA_013235015.1 Araneus ventricosus | reverse complement strand
TGTTATTACTTCGTTCAGTTACATTATTGCTTTTAAATTTTAAAATAATTTTTCAGATTTTATCTACAAATAAATGTGTTTTCTCTTTCCCTTTCGACTACGGATGGAAATTATTGAAAGTTATTGGCATTTACTCTACTACGAATAGAAGTATTGAAATTTATTGGCATTTACTCTACTACAGATGGAGAGGTATTGAAAGTTTGGCATCTCTAACTACGAATGAAAAGTTGGAAATTTGATTGCTTTACAGAACTAAAGTTTTTAGAGACCAAAGTGCGCTTACGACCTATACAAATTTCTCTAACATGGTTTTAGACAATTCCAAAGCCTTGCGAGCAAATTAGTACAACTGCACATCTTATTTGAGTATATATATATATATATATATATATATATATATATATCACTATACAGGCTGTTTTTTTATTTTTATTCTAGGTCTTTGTATTCCGGATTCTTTGTATTTTGTATTCCAGTTTTTTTGTATTTGATTCTTTTAAATCTTCTTAAATGTATTTATATTTTTTATTCAAGAATTCTTCATTTCTTTGGTTTTGTGCTTTTTTAGGGGATGACGGAATTTTTTTAAAAGTTTCGTTTTGTCGTCAGCCGAAAAAAGCCTAAATTATATAGTCATGTGCTTCACTTCCTGACAGAGCAGCTCGCATATAATATTTTCAATTTTGGTTTTCTGGTTTTGCCTATTTTGCCATTTTGTCTTTTTTTTACTGTTTTGAGTTTTTATCTTGTGTTTATAAGTTTGTTTTGATATATATATATATATAAATATAATCAAAACACTCTTATTCTCTCATATATATATACAGTAAGTCCGATAATCCGGCACGTTCGGGACCGGCTCGGTGCCGGACTACCGAAAATTCCGGTCTATCGGGCGGTAATTATAAGAACAATTAGGTTAATAATTAAACTACAAATACAGTATGCAAATATGTATGTACATACAACAAAGTTTATTTTACATTTCATATAATGTATGTACACGTACTGTAAAACATATTTCACTTAGATTTAAAAAAGTCAAGAATGTCTTTTTGTTTTCTTGACTTTTGGCGTTTAGTATAAAATTTATTTCTAATGATATGGAAATCAATAATTTCTGAAGCACTGTAGCTAGTACTAGCCTCAGCAAAAGAGATAAACTTATTTAGTGATTCTGCAGCTTCTGCCCAGCTGATTTTTTCCTTTTCTTCCGTTTCGGCATCTGAGTCACTTTCTTCAAGATTTTGAGTAGGCTGAGGGTTTACTACAATGTCGATAATGTCCTCATCGGTTAGTTCTTGTTCAACAGGCTCATTCTCGTCGATTAGAAGCCACTCCTCTACCTCATCTTCAGGCAGGGTTTTCAAGGGATTGTCAGCACTTCTAACGACATCCAAAACTTTGGTCAGAGCGTCTTGATGGTTTTCTTCCTCATCAGTCTGTAGAGTTAGGTCAGATGCAGGGTTTGCAGCTGGCCAAAGTTTTCTCCAGCATTTTTGGAGTGTTGTATTTTTTACCTGGTTCCAAGACAGTGCAATAGCATAGACGGCATCTTTTACTGTAAACTTTTTTTGAAAATCAGTCACGTCACAGTCGGCATTTAACAGGACTTGAATAAAAGACCTTCTATAAAAGCATTTAAAATTTTGAATAACCCCCTGGTCCATGGGTTGAATCAAAGATGTTACGTTAGGTGGGAGCAGAGTAGCAACAATATTTCCAGAAACTAACTCTCTACTGGCGGGTGGGCTTTGCAATTGTCCAAAAGAAGGATGGCTTTAGTATCTTCTGGTAGACCAAGGCTTTTGAAGGATTCCTTGACCTCAGGCACAAAGTGGTGAAAAAACCAGTCTTTAAAGAGGGCGGCAGTCATCCACGCATTTGATTGAGCTTTGTATTGGACGGGCAAGTGTGTAACATTCTTAAAAGCCCTGGGTTTTGCAGATTTACCTATCACAAAAGGGGTCACTCGGTGGTTTCCAGACACATTAGCACATAGCAAAACGGTTAATCTGTCTTTGATTTTTTGAAAACCCTTGGCTGCTTTTTCTCCTCCCCCAGCTAGTGTAGATGTTGGTAAACATCGCCACAATAGCCCTGTTTCATCAGCATTGTAAATCTGTTCAGGTGTTAAATCATTATCGGCCACGATTTTCTCAAACTCGTCTTTGTATTTTTCTGCAGAATTTTGGTTTGCTGAAAGTGTTTCTCCAGTTACATCAAGTCTTCGAATTCCATGCCGAAACTTAAAGTTTCTGAGCCAACCAGCAGAATAATTACATTCACTTTCAGCAACTCCTAAATCTTGGCCGAATTTCTTTGCCTTTTCAACAATCATTGGCCCTGTTACCGGCTTTCCTTCAGAACGTACTGCACTAAACCATTTGAACAATACACTATCTAGCTGTTCCAGTTTTGGTTTTTTTAATGTTTGTCTAGAAGCCAATTTTTCAGTTGTTAACGATTGAGAAGCAAACTTCATTAGTTCATCTTTTTGTTTTTTAATGTCATAAATAGTTGATGAGCCAATATTAAACTCATTCATTAAAATATTTCTATTCTCGCCTTTTTCTAGCCGTTTGATGATTTCTAGTTTCTGATTGAGAGTCAGTGTTACATGTTTTCGTTTCTCTCCTTTTGAACTCGAAGGCTTAGGTTTTGAAAACATGGTCACTGTACAGTTAGAACATAACTCACTTTTTTTATAAACAGTTTCAAAAGTTACGTTTACTGCGATGTGAAAGAACACAAAACAACAACGCACAAAAAAATGGCGAAGACGCTTCGTGATTGATTAACGGAGCTGCACTGCACCAGAATTTGTAGTGACAGCTGAGACTAGCCGGCCGCTAACTACGTAATTGTTTCCGAACAATACCGAGCGCTTCCGGATGATCCCGAACTACCCCGAAAACTTCCGAATAGCTCTCGAGCGTTTTTATTTGCTTTAAAGAAACACTTTTGGTGAAAACCGAAAACCAAAGAGCGATGCCGGACTATCGGGCATTCCGGACTGTTGGATGCCGGACTAATGGACTTCTACTGTATATATATATATATATATATATATATATATATATATATATATATATGTATATGTAAGATCAGGCTTTAAAAAGGTGAAAGGCAGTCCATTTTCATCATGGAAGAGACGATATTTGTTTAAATCTTCTTTTATTGAGGCATCAGGCATTATTCTTCATAGGTAAAGCACTTAATTTGTCTGCAGCTCCATGACCAGAATTTAGAAGTTTACGCCCGCGCGGCGCGTTGTTGTTGAACGCTTACATGCTGGCGTGAAAAAGGGCAGAAAAGAATGCGCAGAACGCTTAAGTACCCAGAAGAGGGATTTTTCCCTTTAGAACCCGTGATTAGAAAAGAAAGTTGTAGTGCGTTAATTATGTTGAAAGTAGAAGTATTTAAAATGAGGTATCATTAAGATTATTTAGGAAAGTTAAAAAATTAAAATATCACATATATATATATATATATATAATATAAATCCAAATATAACTAGTATATAATCATACAAAATAAAGTAAACAAGAATTAAATCTTATATCAAAAAGTCATTATTTGAACTATACATCAATTTTAAATAAAATCTAATAAATTGAAATTACTAAAGATACCATAAACAAAAATCAAGTTTAAACATTATATTTCAACAAGTGAAAGAAGAACACTGTTGTTATTAAAAATAATGAAATAGGTAATCCAAGTAAATGGAGTTTTCAACAATTAAAATAGCAGCATATATATATAATGATTTAAATGTGACATATTTTTAGAAAACGCTTCTCAACTTTTAATTTGTAAAATTATCTCTACTTAAACTCTAGTATAAGAATAACTGCCACTTTAACTGAAAGTAGTCCGGATTTAACCGACTGTACCGTGCGGGAATTCCCCCTTTTCGAAAATACTACTTAAGCTTGCAGCGATGTTGTAACGGATCTTTCCTACAATGTAATTCCTTCCTTCTTAGACGCACTGTTTTGCCCCCATGGCCATTGGTTTGAATATTACTATAACCATTATCTATTAAATATAACCTATCATCTTTAAAATGGATAAGTAAAAATTGGAATAAAGTATTGATTGAGTCTACGACAGCCTGCTTATTAAATATGTTTTCCCTACACTTTACATGGCAAAAAACGTTATATATATATGTATGAACAAATATATTTCATCATACATTATACTCCAGGAACTGTCAATACATTGCTGTTATGACCATTGATTTCAAATGTTAAAACTATACAGAAATATTATCTTTATTGTGTCCATTCTAATGCTTTGAATTTTATTTATCATGTGTAGAAATGCAAATAAGTATTTCTACACATGAGCAGATGATTATTAATACTTTTCAACTGTTTACTTCATGAATTATGTGAGGGTATCAGTGAAATCAATTCGATAATAATAGTCAACCAAGATTTTTCTCAGATAAGATGCACAAATTATTTTATGAAGAAAAATTACCAAACAAATCATTTCATTGAAATGAAAATGTGTTTAAATTCGAATATTGAAAACGTAACTTGTTCTATGACTTAAAAATCCAGCCTAAGTTCAGTTGCTAATATTATATTCTTTTAAAAAGAAGATGAAATAATAATTTCCATGTGTTTCTACCTAATTTATTTTGGCTATATAGTATCGAAAACTGAATGTTAGGAGGACAGAAAGTATTAACTTCCTTTAAAAGAAGGTTTAATTTGTTCACTAAAGACTTCCTGATTCTTCTCCAAGATATAATTTGACAGCTGCGACATTTTCTGCTATAAATTCTCGTAGTTCCGGATGTAAAAAATACGGAATTATGCATATTTCTGAGAAACGTTATGTAGTTAATTAATTAAAAGGAAGACTAGGACTTGTATTTTAAATGACATCGTTGTTGAAGGAATTAAAATAAAACAAGCCATGGGAGATGCTTTTCTACTTATTCTCGTTCGAAATAATAAAAGTCAATCATTTTGATTGATTTTTGCTAAAAATCTTTTATTTTAGTACTAAAAATTAAAAACCCCAGGTAATTTGCCATCAAAACGTCAGATTTCTTTAATCATAATCTCTACTTTCATTTTGTTTTTCATGCCGTATTAATATGGAAGAGATTCATAAAATGGCGTATCTCAAAATGCAAGGAATGAAGAGATTATACGTTTATTCTATATATTATTCCTTTTAAAGAAGGAAAATGACAATTTTAGTGTTTTGATTTTTCATCCATTCAAATATATTACTGAATGTATTAACTTTTTAACATCCCTTAACATAGAAAATAGCGTAAGAAAACGCTGAATTTCTTTCCACAATATTTTGCAGCCAACGATTCGAACCATTCGCATTACGTCACTAACGATGCAATGTGAGAACGGTAAACCTGGAGTTTAGGGTGCGTACTATTTTCTCGCCAATTTTCTTTGCCGTCGCCAAACACTGTTTAGGATGCGCAGTGAGTTTTTATAGGTCTCCTACGCATTCAATGCTACGGCATCTCAAAACGAGAGATTGAGCACGCAATGCCTTCTGCATTGCAAGTGTGCACCGGGCAAATTTTTTTAACTTGAAAAAACATCAGCGGTTTCGCTTTCAGCAAAGCGGGGCCCTCGTAGCTTCGCTATTTCATTGACAAACGAAACGCATAGGGAAAGCACGAACACAGGAAAAACACGACGTCTGAAGACGATGAAACGTATCAAGGGAACCATTGCTTCCAGAAAAAACATTCCCTGCTCGATATTTGGAAGCCATAATCAGCGACACAAAGAAAGAGAATCAGAAAATTCAATGAACGAAAATCCTCAGAAGAGAAGCGAACGATTATTGAAGAAAATCGTTTGGTAAATGATCAGGAATTATAAACGAAGTATTATTCAAATTCTTACGCCGACCAATCAAATCGAGACAGTGGACCAATGGAAATGAGTCGAAATTAAGGGCATGTTCCGTAGACCGGTAAACAATTCACTGTCGGCGCATGCGCAAACGACGCAGGAAAATTTGTCAACTCGCATCCAAAACATATGTCCTGGCGCTCTCTCTCTTGGCGACAAACAATTGGCGAGCTTAAGGGAAACGAACTGAGTACGCACCCTAAACTCCAGGTTAGCCGTGGAAACGTGTTAAAATGTCTCTTCATAACAAAAAAGAATAGTTTTGAAATATACTGTGAACTTGAAATCACCATTCTGCATCATTTATGCACTTTATTTGGACTGCACTAGGTATCAATGTAAACCCGTTAACGAAATCAGGCGTTCAGCTTGTGCTTTACACTTCACATCAGCTGCCGTCGACTTCGAGAAGAAAAACTGTCTGTCATCTGCGAACTGGGCACTGGTCTATTTGCCCTGGATCCAATGGCGAAATAGAGTGGAAAATAGCAAACAGGCACTACTGTGAACCTCCGTTACTGGGACATTTCTTCTGACCTTTTGTAGGCGGTCATCAGGTAGGCTTAGTGTTGTGTTCCATAAATGAATACACAGTAACTTGAACTAACTATTATATTATGCAGAATTAAGTTTACATTTTGAAGAAGCATTATTTACAATTATGTACAATTGAAACAGTTATAGTTCTAGTCCGTCATGTGATAAGGATGGCACTCATTAGCAACGCATATCGTCTTTCAAATCGTCGCGTCGTTTCATCTCGGGTTTTGGTCTTGAGAAACCAAACCAACGTCGTTCATACCGCCTCGTCGTCTTCTACTGTTCTCGGCCAAAGAACTTATAAGAGAAGAAGGGACACTCCGAAAACTTTGGCAGTTTGCCAAAAACCAATTCTGGCGAGATTTTGTAAGGAAGCAAACATTTAGGAAGTCTCGCCAGGTCCTGTTGCGCAAAAGAATGCGCAGGGGATTTCATTTGTTTTGATCGTGGCGTGGTTCTTACTTTGGTTAACTTGCAACGGAATTTTTTTTTTGTCGTCTTTGATTCTTCTAGCTTGCTTCTAGGTCTGAGAAAACAAAATCCAGCGTGAATTATGACAGATGTATTTCTTCCAACGCCACTCGTACAAAATCGCAGGAGTTGAAATATTTTCGTTTCCCAAAAGACGAAGAAAGGTATGAACGAATTTTACTCATTTTTCAACCTTCGGCTTAATGTATACATAGTTCGTTCTCGTGTCAAAAAATTTCTTTAATGCTCGCATTATGTTTTATAGATCCGCATAAACCCAGCATAACAGGATGGCAAGTCACACTGTCTGCTTTCCTTCTTCTGGTACCTGAATTGTTTGAAAAAAAGAAATTTGTCCTCCTCAGCCGCTTCAACAAAGATGCCTTAGAAAACTATTTTTCTCAGGTATGTTGTTCATTGCTTGAAATTAATTTATTTAATTATAAAATTTGAGTTTGGTAAAAGAAAGCTGAGTAAATTAATAAATTGCTTTTATTTTATTGAACTTATTTAACACAACTTTTTCATCATTTCTTTAGGTATTCTTTAAATAATTCAATGTCAAATTTCAAATTATTTGATTATAAACACAAATTTGGAAGGTTCAATTTATTCTAAAATTTAACAATATTTTTAACATTTAAGAAATCTTTTAAGGCTGTCTTAAGTGAAAAATAAGTAAATTGTGTAAAATAATTTGCTGATTACTATAAAAAATACATAGAAACTTAAAAATGTTTACTAATTCCATGTGTTTAATTGATATTTTCTCTTTAGGTGAGGCGAATGACAATCCTACTCCAGTGGACTTCCTGCACCAGGACACGGATGTTATTAGCTGAATTGATGTTTGCTATGTGTGGAAATGCCAACTATGAGCCAGACGATAACATCCTTCTTGAATCCACCCAAATCATCCCGCAAACAGATGAAGATTGCCTAGATCTTGTTGTTGATGAACCATCATGGATTGCCCAGAAGCACAGGAAAATTGGGATTATTTGGAGCTCAACAGTGCCACTTATGTGGCAGGCTACATTTCAACAAAATCTCTTCAGAAAATCTACTGTGAACTCTGCAAATCAAATAATGCCAGCAACGCAGTAACTGTCACTAATATTCTTTTGTCATTTAAAGAGTTTGCTAACTCAAAAACCGGATTACAATATCCTTCGCAACTCTTCGTAAATTGTATTTGTAAATCCGGTGAAATTTTCAACTATATGTTTTCAAACACAAGTCATCAAAGGGGAATTTTGAGAAGATTAATAGCAAATTTGAGGGAAATTGAAAATTCTTTTTTGACTTGCAGTGAATATTCAACTTAACTTTGGGAATTGAAAATAAATTCATATGCCAGAACAATGTTGTACAACAAATCAAAAATTATTTCCAAAAAACAAGGTAATTTTTTAAAAAAAAATTGCAATAAAATCTAAAAATATATGTAGCCATCATTTATATATATATTTTATATTTTCTTTAGTTCAATGTATTTTATATATATTTTAATTGTAGTCAAATATAAATGATAAATGGCAATTTCATTTCATTATTAAGATACACAATTATTTATGAATTGATTTTCAATGTATTAGTAAAATGCTTTAAATTTTGCTACATACTATTTAATTTTGATTGTGCTGCCATAATTGATCTTTATCAAACTTGTTATGAAGGAATTGCCCTCTTAAAGAATTTGAACTGTATGAAAGAATATTAAAACTGTATTTTTCTATAAGCATGTTATGATGGTTCTATACATCCTATTTAATTTTGATTGTGCTTCCCTAATTGATTTTTATCAAACTTGGTATGAAGGAATTACCCTCTTAAAGAATTTGAACTGTATGAAAGAATATTAAAACTATTTTTCTATGAGTATGTTATGATGAAGCAGTTTGAGATATAAGTATGTTATGATGGTTCTATACATCCTATTTAATTTTGATTGTGCTCCCATAATTGATCTTTATCAAACTTGTTATGAAGGAATTGCCCTCTTAAAGAATTTGAACTGTATGAAAGAATATTAAAACTGTATTTTTCTATAAGTATGTTGTGATGGTTCTATACATTCTTTTTAATTTTGATTGTGTTTCCATAATTGAATCAAACTTGTTATGAAAGACTTACCCTCTTAAAGAATTTGAACTGTATCAAACATTTTGCAGCGTATACATCATTGTTCAATGTATTGATTATAAATTGTTATATGGTAACATTTTACTTGTAGTTTGTAAAATTATTCTATAAGTATGTCATAATGGTTCTATAGAAGTAGACATTGGTTTATTTTAGTCGTAAATTTGGCACACACATCACAGTTGCTTTTTATCTGCTATGACTTAATGAAACTGTAGCTGAGTGTGAGGCTAGACATTAAGTAAGAATGCAGCAGAGAACTGAGAGTTCGCTGAGTGCTGAGTCTTCAGGTTTTTCGCACATGATAATGTATACTTCCAAAAATGTAATTGAAGTGACCATTTTTTCCTGTATCAAAATGAAATAGTCTAAAAAATTTGCAAACACCCTCTGTAGTTAAGCTGTCAACTTCTGAGCAAAACGAACAATATTGACAGATTGCAAAACACAGAAGGATAATGATATGAATATGTTTATGTTATGGATGTTTGTTGAGGTGGCTCTTTGCAAGACATCTTTTTATAAGTACCAGAAATCCTGTAAAAAGTCGTTTATACGAAGAAAAATTATTAAAAGTTCAATAACAGATTTCTTATTTCTTCATCTTGTATTGTAATTTTTTTTCAAAATGAATGTTTTTTATGCTTAGCATTTAATTTTTGTATATTGTATAGAAAAGTTGCATATTCTGCAGCTATATAAATATTCCTTACTTGACTTGCACCAATTTCGATGCACGAAACTCATTCTACAATTCAGTTATTCACTTATTGCCAAATTAGTTGTAATGCAATTGCTATTTTTCAGTTATCCTTTTTAGTGTGAATTACATATTTCTTTTTTTTTAAATGTGTTTTGCCATGATTTTCATTTACTTATGTAAATATTCTATGTTTTCTTCTGATTTCTGTTTGTTGCTTATTCTGAATAAAGTCTCAGTCAAAACTTCATCAAATTGTTTGAAAATTATTTTGTATTTGTAGTAATTATAAATGTTTATTTTTAAAGTTATTTTAACAAACTTTGATTTCCTTTTACTCTGTTTGCTATGCAAAAATTTAGACCCTTAATTAAATATAAAAAAAAACTTTATTTGACTGATTTTACCGATTTAGACCTACAAATATATATTTCTTCTAAACAATCAAGTCTTATTAGGAAAATATTAATATATGATTTTCTGCATTTATTTTTATAAAAAAAACTTTTTAAATTTTTGTTTCTATTTCTTTCTATATTTTTATCAATCGTGAAACTCTTAAAAAGTCTACTAAATGTGTTCTATGAACGTAAAAAGCGTTAGGAAAACGATCTAGATGCCTGAATGGCCATGAGCGAGACATCTGGAAGTTGCTTTTCCTGTCGAGCATATTCCTCGCCAGGCACCAGGTAGCGCTGCGGTCGTTGGTTAACATTACGTCTATGGAAGTGTCCCTTCTTCACGCTGTACATTCTTTGTCTCGGCAGCTTGATTCTCTGACGTCACTCGCGATGGCAGCTCCATCTACACATACTCGGCTGCGGCTGGTGGCCCACACTATTATCCTGTTCAACTTGAATTCCTTACTGAATTTTCCAGGATCGCTGTGGCTGCACATAATTGAATTGCCATTTGCTCAGTTGTGCTTAGGCTGTTCCTTTTTGTTGATAGATGATATACCCATTGACAGGGACCATCGTGCTACGAGGACCACATTCCAGCTTGAGCATTGTAATGGACTTGAGTCAAGTATTAATTACGTAAGTACGCACGGCCATTTAATCTGGGATAAATATTTAATAACAAAATATTGTTACAAAAATCGTTTTGTACGGTGAAAATAGTCCAAGAAGCAGGATAATGGAGAAAGACGCTTTATTTTCGAATACTCAGGGAAACACGAAGCACAGGTAACAGGAAAAACAGCACTTGCAAAAATTCGCAACACAAACAGCAAATCAATAATTAATAACAATAACAGCAATTTCAGTACCGCAGGGTGTCCATTTGCTTACTAGCTCGCACTGCGTATACAACTCCAAAGACGATCCCAGTCGATCAACATGTTCAAAGTCCAAAAACGATTCAACACATTCATGATTCGAGCACGGCGCTATTTATAGTCTACAGGAAGGGTCGTGAGGTCACATGGAATCTGGAGAAATCCGGATCTCGGTTCCTAATAGAGTTTTCGAGAAAATTCTAGTATTTTTGAAATCCTACATTTTGTCGCCAAAGCCGCCAAATTGGTCACCAAGTTGCCAAAATGGTTACCAAGTCGAGTTCAATGGCTCCATTCCCCCGGAAGTTCCATACATACCCCTGCAGAACCAAAACATAAGGCTATCATTGCTGGGAAGGGACTTTCCATGTTCGTAACCGTATAATTCAGGGAAAATATATAAAGAGTTCCCATAATTAAGTTCAATATATTTAGAGATTAAGATCAGAATATCTCACGGCTGATTGCCAGCTGGGCAGTCTCTGTTCGCATTCATCTCAGGTCTTAGGTACAGTTCCTGTTAAGCAAGAACTTTTGCACTTTCGCGTACTGTCACTATGTGGATCAGTCCCAGAATTCCCTGGCGTACTTTCACAATGTGTTATCAGCCATATTATCAGCCAGTGTCCACCTGTAAACATCCGGGATTTTAATTACCATACCTTCTCACCTGTGGGTGGTTCGCTGAACGGCTACGCTACAACATGTTACTCGGCCCACCTATTTGAAACCCTGCCCTGAGTCCAGGAACAGAACTATTTGAGTTACCGGATTCCTTGAATCCATCAGTTTCTTATCGCTCTTTCTCCAGATTCCTGCATTCCGCCAGCACAAAACATTATCTAGATGATCAATGAGACATATAAAATTTATTTTCAAAATACATTATCCTGCTAACCTGTTCAAATGCTACATCCAGAATTTATTGTCTAGACGAACAACTCCAAACCGATTTCTACACCAACATATGAACCACACGCTTGCAGTATGCCGATATGCTAATTCCATTAGTAGTTCTACTCAATTTTGAGATTTTTCTTTAGTTGTTGAAAAATCCACCCTTAGCCTTTATTCATAAGCTTTATACAACAAAAATATTTCAAAAAGTTATGCCTATAAGGAACAGAATAGTACAATATACATATTTTAACCTTCAGAATGCGAGTGGATAAAATCTCAGTAATACATCGTAAAATGGAAATTTCGGTGCAGAAACAGAAAGGTGCTTTCCTTATTTTCAAGATATTGGCAGTTAATACAGTAAAGCATCGTTTATATTTTTCTCAGTTATACGTCTTTTCATCATAGTCCCTATTCATTCAAATTCAGTGTAATGATAAAATACTTCGTTTATACGACGCGAAGCTTCGGTTATAAGTGGTTTCACTCCGTTCAAATATGTGAAAATCTCCTCATTTCTAGTATAAAGATAAAGATATCATGCGTTCGGAATTATTCACAATTGATGAAGTAAAGAGGACGAATTGCCTGATGCTAATTTAAGCTACAATGAAGAAGTTATTGCAGCTTCCTTTAAAGACGCAATGGACTAAACTAAAAAACTTCAAACTTATTTCTTTTGTTAAAAGGATAGTGAAAAAGGTACTTTTCGGTTAGCCGGGCGCAAATGTCGCCAATTGTTAACCAAACGCGAGCCAAGTCGCCAAGCGAATTGGTTTGGCGCAAATGTCGCCAGTTGTGAACCAAACGAGAACCAAGTCGCAAAGAGAATGGTTGTAAGAAATTTGGCGGAATTCTACATTATTTGGCGATTTTTCGCTTGCGCCCGGCTAACAGAAAAGTACCTGAAAAAACATTCAGCGAACTTAATTCGATCACAGACAATCAGCACGTCAGGCGAATGTTAAAGATGTTTCAAATTAAACACCTACCTTCATGCACACAAATCGTATAAGAAATGTACAGGGTGTCCAACAAAGGACTCCCTCATTTTAAAATTAAGTAACTCAGCAACGGAGATCGATAGAACATTGAAACCGGTGGAATGCTTAGTCTGAGAGCAGTAAAAATCTCATAGAGAAGTTTCAAAATTAGTCACAAATCTTGCCGACAGGTGGCGCTGTACGTTGCAATCGCTATTCAGAGCCGGAGAAGAAAGCTATAAACTGTCATTTGCAAGCAATCGTTGCAATCACATCACAATCGATTCAAAATGTGCATTTTTCGTGCTTGTATAGGACAGTTTACAGCTTTCTTCTCCGACTCTGAATAGCGATTGCAACGTACAGCGCCACCTGTCGCCAAGATTTGTGACTAATTTTGAAACTTCTCTATGAGATTTTTACTGCTCTCAGACTAAGCATTCCACCGGTTTCAATGTTCTATCGATCTCCGTTCCTGAGTTACTTAAAATTAAAATGAGGGAGTCCTTTGTTGGACACCCTGTACATATAATTAGTACTCAAAATACGCAATAAAGGTATGATTTTCTTCAGATTTATGATAAATGTTCAATTTTAAAATTTAATTATTGATTTCCATACTACAGTACTTACCAATAAATTTGTAGCAATCAAATCAATTGGTAGCATTAAATTTGTAAGAATCGAAGTTGTTTAGTAAAATTTCGATTATACATCTTCTCGTTTACATATGTCGTTTCACGTTAGTCCCTTGGAAGACGTATAAACTTCCAAAGATACAATGGTTATTTTTGTCTTACCTCATTATCAACAAATGTATCCATTGAACAGGGAATGATGGAAGGTTTA
>BGPR01040929.1:0-13788 GCA_013235015.1 Araneus ventricosus | reverse complement strand
ATATAATTTATTTTTGTTACAGTCAGTTGAAGTATTATATTGTTCAAGGTTTAAAACTAATAAAAATCCTATTCACGTAAAATCCAATTATTTTGATTGCTTCCGTTCGTGAGTTAGTTTTTAAAAGAACTACAATTGTAACGTTTCACTACTTGTAGAATTACAACTCGTTTCCAACACTCATCATTTTCACTTCGCCAAATGTGGCTATAAGAAGCCAAGAAGTTCCTCTTTAATCACGTGACGAGTGGATTTTCTACCGAGGTGCTTGCTTCACTCCGAATGCGGGTTTTTCTACAGCTTGAGCAATCTAACTCTAATACTTAGTCTATGGTTCTATACCCAGTGGATGAGTAGGCCGGCGTGTTCCATTCTTCTTTACGTTAATTCTGACTTTGAGGCTCAAACATCCTCCTACTGATGTAGTTCTTAGGTTTGAAAAGGAGGTTTGCAGACTCGGGTGTCGTCCTTTTCATCTGAACTCCTGAGTTACTAATTCTTTTCAAATGCTTATAACGAATATCAAAAGCGAGGAATTGGGGTTTAGTGAACCGAAATTCACACTTTTCCTTTCTTCCAGTTCTATCTCTTAGAATCATATGCTCCTCTCATTCCGTGAGAAGGCTAATTATCCACCACCTGGGACACCCAAGCCCCCCTCAAACATTAGGGAAAACTGTATTGACCCACCCTGTGGTGGTCATTTTCAATCAATCACCCAGCATGACAGTCGGCGGTTTGACAAAGAAATTGTTATCTCTCAACCGCCTTCCTTTTTACATCATCCTTTGCACATCTTTTTCCCCTGTTGTCTATAAAACTGCTAAGAGATGACGTACATATGTCACAACACATTCTTTCACTTTTTTTAGTTAGGTAGATTTAAAATGCATAGTTGTTAGTAAACGGAAAACTTTTTCTATCGAGGATAGTGAAGATTATTAAGAGAATAGAAAACGGTGCGAGACAGTGTGCTCTTTTCATAGAATTATTTTTCTCTTTCTAAATCTACGGTAGGGACCTTTTGGAAAACTCGTAGCACGGTTGAGGGTTCTTTATAATGAGGTTTGACTGTATTTTCAACATTTAAAATTTTTATATGTTGGTGATAAAATAATTTTCGATAAATTAATTTGATTTATGAGAATCAGTTTTTTTCCTTATGTACAACATTCCGATAACCATAAGTGTCGATAAGACATCCTTAATATTGTAATGGAAAAGCTACATGAGGGTCTGTTTTTGACGCCATTTTCGACATTGTTCAATTGGAAAGGAAATGATATCTTAACCGACTTTCCATACAACCGCGTCATCTCATCGTCAGGACGTTTGACCCACAAATGCAGAATCAACGTACGCTGCGCCTGCATATTCTGTGGAATCGTGTGTCGATCTTGCCATTCTCCAATCTTGAAGTAGAGCCCTCATATTATAGAGAAAGATAAAAACAAGGTAGATTGCAGTGGATTTGATGCGAAATATGTTTTTGAGAATGGATATCTCTAGCAAAATCTGATCCTTAAAATTAGTATTGTTCTGACAAGTCTATTAATAGAACACGCAAAACTGTCATTTTTATATCGCAAACATCCTTGTTGGTTCCTATTAATTTAGTGAATTGCATATCGACTAAAATTCATTCAGTAGAATTACAAGCAAATTTTTACTTTTTTATTCAAGATAATGCTACAAAAACCGAGTGGCTGCCGAGATTATGACAGCCCAGTCATTCTTACAGAAACAACCGCCAAAACGGTGGTGCTATTCCAGTCAAACACAGCTATTTTTATTACAGGCACAAACAATTCTTATCATTTTGATTATGTAAATATAAAAAATATAATTTAAAATTACTTATGATTTCATATAGACTCAAAATAAACTTAAAAATTAAATAAAAAGTTAATTTTTTTATTTATTTCATTAAAAATGCGCATTGTTCTTTGAATGTATTTCTGTATATTCATCAGTCTATTTTGCACTCATCGTCCGGAAAATGTTCTTCCAGGTAAAAGTAAATACAGGTCTGAAAGGAAAAAAAGAGAAATATTTAGACTTTAATAATTTTAATTAAAAAAATAATGAAACAATAAAATATTCGAAGTCACTAAATACGTAAATTTGGAGATAAATTTATTCAATTCTTGTATGAAGGTTTTTGAGACAGCTACAGTGGTCAGAGAAAGTTGTGTTCGAGAAGAAAGGTTTTATTTTCTAAATTTATTTAGGGAATTTTTATTATTTATTATTTAAAAGAGCATTTATTTGAGAAAAAACGAAAGTAATGGATAAGGGTACTTTTTCCTTTAAATACTATTCTTAATAATTGTATGAAATTCGTCTTGTAACATGCAATCTATATATACTTGTATAAAGAACTTTAATTTGATTTTAGTTTGGCTATATTAACGCCCTATTATGAACTATTGGATAAATGGGGGATTTGGGGTTTAACCTTGTAATATTTAACCTGAGCCAAATGACGAGGATGATACTTAAGCCGATATTCCTCTTTCCAACATTACACATCACATAAGTGAGAAGATATCGCACTAATTAGATTCAATTCTTCACCAGGGCGGCGTTGAATTAGTGGTAAGGTCTCGGCTGGAGGATTCCAGGTTCGAATCACGATTCCACTGGAGATACGCCGTGTATGTGGGCCTGTTGCACGTTAACTTATACATAGGGGGCTAAACGTCCTCCCGCTGGTGTGGTGAAGCAGTTTGGTGAGGGGTGACAGCTCAGGTGCCGTCCCCGCCATCTAACGCCGTTCAAAATTACGAGGTCCATCCAAAAATAGCCATAGTATTGCTTGATAACGGGGCGTCAATTGAACTATAACTAAGGCCTGGTAGACACATCCGATTTGTTTCGGACAAGTCACTCGCGACAGAAGCAACATACGGTTTTAAATGCATTGAGGCGGCCCTCAAGGACCTCCGGCAGGGAGTTTCGCTTGTCTGGCACATTTTAAGCGAGAGGGAAATGTCGTTGGAGAAGCAACTCTCCCTGAGATAGGTCCATTTGGACCTCCTAGCTGTTCTCAATGCATTTCAAGCCGTTTATTGTTTCTCCGACAATTTTAGAGCAAATGACTTGTCCGTCATAAAGCATATGTGAGTACCGGGCTTAAATGAATCCTCCACCAAGCCCTCGAACATGGCGGCGCTTTGTCGGAATGGGGTCTTTAACCTGGCTTTCTGAAGACACTATGAACTAACTAGAAAGACGTTGAATCGGAATTTTGTTTTTCTAGATTTTAGTAACTTTTTCTAATTAAAAATATGAAAGCAAAACTTCGGAAGTTCTTTTGTTAAAAGTTTCACAACTTTAATGTTAGGAAACAATTTTAACTTCATTTAGAATAAAAAAAAAATCATTATCCCTTTCGCTTATATTCTATAATTTTTATTTTCAGGAAAAATATTAAAATTTGCTGCCTTTTGTTAAATTTTATATTTTAATGTTTATTTCTACCAATGCCAGAAGGTTCACTCATAATCACTGGCCAACGTAATAATCTCATCTCATATATTCCATGCAAGCTTCAACTACTAAAATTCAAAGTGAGTAACAATTTGATGTTTTCATCATACTATATATAGTGTTCTTTTAAATATAAATATTATTTCAGCACACTGGTATATATATTATTAAGCAATTTATCTAATACGTAATTCTAATACGTAATTTAAGTAAAAGGGAAAAGATGCACATGTAAGTTACGACTAATGTAAATATATTGTTTATAATATATTTATTCTAATAATACTAACTGATACGAAATATTTTAATGGAAATAGGAACAGGTATTAAATAAATTAAATAAAGTTTAAGAAATAAGTCTAAAATACTTATTTAAAGTTTCTATGTAATAAATAGAATTATTACGACCGAAAATACAAATAGAATAATACAAACTTTATTTTTCAAACTTCGAAAGAATTTCAGTATTACCGGGCAAACGCAAATCACAGAAAACCGCTTATACATGTACAAATGTTCTGGAAATTCTAGAAGAATTACAAAGTGTATTGAAAACGACAGGAAAACTTTAAAGGCGGGATTGTAAATGCGGGATAATGCTTAACGTGGCCATTTATTTTTTCCCTCAAAACTGGGCATCTACTAAGTTTCAGGTAACAGTGTGTGTATTCAAGAAAACGCACATTTCTTCAGTTTTTATTTATTAGTGAATAGAACAAGAATAAACAGGGGAAAATAAATCATGTGATCTTGAATTTTTCTCAAGAACAAATTTTTGTTTCAGTATTTCGAATTTAAATAAGAATAATATAATATTCAGTATTTTGATTTAAAATAAGAATTGCAGGAGTTCTTAAAATTTACTTTTGCAATTATTATTTCTTTCAGAATTGCGACTTCCAAAAGTATTTTCATTGCATCCACAACTTATTCATAAGTGATTAGACCTTTTCTACGGCTGCATTAGCTTCAGATATAGAATATATTAAATAATTATACGAAATTTCCTGTGGTTCAAATTATTGGTGTGAAATTGTTTGAAATATTTCACTCAAAGACTTTCACTTGAAATATTCCGAATTTCTCATTCTGTCACTTTCTGAGGCGTCATGTAGTTAGAAATAGGTGTAGACCAGTAGACTTCTGACTGACTTGTGAGTGGAAGATATAGCGTATGTCCTTTCACCGCTACGTTACTAGGCACTATCATCGGATTTTTCAATTTTTTCCTCGCCTTCTTACTTTCTCATATACGAAGTATACAAAGAGAAAGTATTATAATCTTTGAAAAATTTGAACTCAAGATTTTGATGAATCTCCGCGTTTTAGATCTCTCCGAATCCGAAAAACAGAATTTAGAGTCATATTTGTCTATGAACACGATAATTCACAAACGGTTTGAACTACACAGATGATGTATGTGACTTTTACACCAAATTAGTAAATTTCTCTCAAATTTTAGACAAAATCAGTCCGCAGGAGATTTGTCTGTCCGTGTTCGTGCGAACACGATAATTCAAAAACTTAAATAGCTAGATTAAAAAAAAATTGACGCACAGATTTATCATCAGGATTGAAGATCTGTATAAACTTTTTGACCAAATCCCTCAACGCGCCGACTGTCTGTCGGTCTGTATAACAGTATGGATGTGAACACGATATTTCCTAAACGCAACGTCTTAGATAAATAAAGAAATTTATGTGGTCTTCTAACCCTAATAATAGATCTGAATCCAATTTTGGTTTCAATTGGTGGAAAAAAGCGTTCAAAATACACAATCGGGTTTTTTTCCATCATTTTAAGACTCAAAAAACGCGCCATTGCGTCGCTCACTTTCGGAACCTAGGGCAACAAAGTCTTAACAGCACTTAAACCAAATATTCTAGGGTATTGTTTCATTCATTGGCAAAAATAAAATTTTGCAGGCCATCATTTTCTACAGAAATAAATTTTAGATGATAAAGTCATGAAATGCGTAAAGTAATGATTTGTAATAAAAAAAAATAATCGGATATTACGGACAATCATGTGTGCGACGAATTCGGGCGCAATCTGTCTGTGAGGCCGATATGACGATATGTGCACTCCCCGTGGTGTTCAAGGCAATTGTATTGGAGGGGGTAACAGACTTCAGTTAAAGAAAGGAGACTACTTTAACGGAGAGACTTCTACATTTCCTGGAAGTCGAGGAGGGAAAGAAAAAAACCGAGTCGAAAAACCAAAGCCCCCTGGTCCGCTTCAAGGGCGGATCAAGGGGAATTTGGGGACTCAAGCCCCCTTCGCATTTTAACCCGAGAAACCTCACGCCTTCTTAGCGGACGCTAAGACGAGTGGTAGTCATAGAATGACCCGAAACTGAAATTCAACGCTGCGCTGTAAAAACACTATATTTTTTGTTGGAAGAATAACACTTTTGACTTTCAGACATTAAGAATACAGTGCTTTACACAAATAAAATATAATCCATTATTATCCACTAATAAAGCACGGATTTATAGAGGGCCCGCTTTCACGTGAAAAGTTTGATGTGCATTTATCGATAAATATATTTTGCACTCTACAATTAACTGCATTATATGATCGCTGATGAATAACTCCCAACTCTTCTCAGGATTTTCAAATCTTCCGCTGCTCCTATAGTTCCATGTAAGGACCACACAATATTATGACAACGAGTACGAATACTCTGCCTAAATTTTGTTTTCGTCCACTGTACACCATCTTTCGATGAAAACTATTCTGAGTTATTCACCTCTTCATATGCAGAATCTCCTTCTTCTTCCGAATCCGTATCATGTTCTCTGAAACTTTCATGATATGAAAAATTCTCTTGCCAAACATCCTAAGGTTTATTGTCTGCATTGCCAAAGTCAGAATTTTCTTCAGTTTCAAATTCAGCAAGAAGTTTACATAAATTCTTCATTTCCTTTTTCGTATGGAGTCGGCATTTTGAGTAATTGGTAAATACTGGAATTCAGAAAGGAAAAGCAACGAACTGACCATATCATTCACGTAAAATAACCGGTCTGTGTAACAAACGGAGAGAAGCGCGGGGTCATTCCATAACCCCAAAAAATAACCAAACGTGTATTAGGGGAAGAAAAGTCCGAAAATACTTTATAAATACTCAATACAGGCAAAGGGGATGACTAACTCAGCTATTGATAAGAAAGGAATGAAACGGTGGCTAGTTTTCTAGGAATCGGAGTTTTCCTATGAAGTGTCCTCTTGGGATTGTCTAGAATGCCATGTACTAATTTTTAAACTTTTCTTATCTATACTTTCCAGAAAAGAAATGTCATTATAGTAGCAGGTCAGACAGAAGTGAATATTTATGGGAATGAAAGAGAGGAGAACTTACCCCCCCCCAAAAAAACACTTCTTCCTGAAAGATTATGATATATAGTATATACAATTAGTTTCAAGGGCGGATCTAGTAGGTTTTGCGGACTCATTCCCTTCGGGTCCTAAATCATAGACTGCCGAGAATGTTATGTAGTGATTTTTTTTAAACTTTTCTAATCTAGACTTTCTAGAAAAGTAATTGTATTATAGTAACAGGTCAGACACAAATGCTTATCTACAGGCACCGAATGGAGGAGGCCCCCCTCCCACAATGGAGGACAAATTGATATGTTGTGTGTTTTTATTTAGATTTATTTTTCCCTGTTCTTTCAACTGTGGCTAACGATAGTTGAAGGGACAAGAGATTTTTGCTGGGATTTCGAGGGTACTTACTGATTGCTACAGTATGCAAGTACTTGCACATTGAT
This sequence comes from Araneus ventricosus, assembly GCA_013235015.1. Taxonomy (NCBI): domain Eukaryota; kingdom Metazoa; phylum Arthropoda; class Arachnida; order Araneae; family Araneidae; genus Araneus; species Araneus ventricosus. The sequence goes on along the minus strand of BGPR01040929.1, from coordinate 6,522 downwards.
ACAGGACTGATACATTAGCTTGCGTCAATCGTGTTACAACGACGATTGCTGAGGCAGGTTTCAATGGGAAAACGAAACTTTCTATTAAAAGAAAATTACTTGCTAGTTTTTAAACTTGAATCTTCAAATAGTTATAATGAATTATAAAAAAGTTATAAATATGCTAAATGTCCAAGCGAAGATGCAAACTTAGAAGATATCAATTTGTGGAATTACATTGATCATTTAGATTCACTTAAGAGAGCAACTGAAATTCAATTCGCTCCAATATAGATATGTTTTTGAATCGATAAAATGTTCACTTGGAATTTTCGTATAAGCTGCCCTATATATCTGGCTTCGAAATTATCAAAGAAAAATTACACTATGTTTCGCTCTTGCGTAGTTCAAAATTATTTACTACAAATATACTCATATCGTCTTGAATATTCATTTACTTTTAATATGAGTATAATGCTGCGCTAATACACTGAAGTGCCAAAAGTCATTGGATACCTCTTGACATCGTGTGCGACCAAATTTTTCCCAGCGAGGTGCGGAAACTCGAAGTGGAATAGATTCCATTCAATTCTATAACCCAGGAGGATCAACTCAACCCAGACACATGAGCACGAATTAGGGTTCGGGCATCAACTAAGAGCAACCTCACCATATTTAAAAAGGAAAGATAAATATTTAAATTAAGAGCAATGTCACACAATTCTTGCATTTATTGACATAACAGCTACAGACACAGAAATGCACAATAAAACGTCGGTGATTACAATACAAGAACATAACCCCGAACAGAAAACAGAGCTAATAAAACTCATGAAAAAAGCAGACAAAAGAAAAATACAAAACAAACAAAACATAAAGAATTGAATTGTTTCAACAAGCAGTGAAGTAACTACATGGAGGCGGAAGGGGCGGTCTGTTCCTAGAAGATCTTTGAAAGAGGCGACAAATTAAGACTACGTATTCAAATAATTTTAAACTATCACTAGCGGTAATTTATAACTATTTGAGGAACTTGATCAATGAGAAAAAAAATAGCGTAATTAATTCATATTTTCCGCCTTTTGTCGATAAATTGCAAATTTTTTGGAAAAAAACAAACTGCTGGGGAACGCACGATTTCAGAAACTACAATATCTGCAGAGATCAAGGTTGTCAAGCAATAAGTTACATTACTAATAAAATGTTTATTTCCCCTGGAATTTATTACTTCTACTTTTATGTTTATGGGCCCTAAGTTTCTTGTAAAGAACGGGTGGAAAAAGTTACAGCTTCGCCACTGTCAACAAGCCGAAGGAAGTGCGATGGTTGGAACTCTAATTTTACAGCGAAGATTTAGTCCCGAGGGGACAGACCAGAAAGCAATATGAAAGAAAATTATTTGGGCTCGCACCGTTTCACGGAAATCTGATAATGATTTGCTACTTTCGTATCTTCGAATAGTTTTATTAAGTATTATAAAGATTGAATATGATGAATTCCATACATATTTATAAATAAAATACATATTTTAAAATGCAGTTCGATGACTACTATTCGAAGTTTAAAAAATATAAATTTATATGAAAATTTAGTTCTCGCCATTTTGTTTCTCTTAGAGACCAACAAAAATTCGACTCTCTTCAATGCCGATATCTTTCTAAATATTAATGGTATATTCAATTGGAATTTTTATATAAGCTACCCTAGGAATCTCACTTCCAAATTATGAAGGAAAAATTATATTCGCTAACTCATATTTCCACTAATATTCAAAGTTTAAACTTTAAATTAGAATACAACGCTTCGGTAACATATTGTCAAGTATTCTGTAAGTTTCTTATCATTTTGGTTGAAAACTCAGTTTGTTTTAAGCAAAACACATGTGAAAAGGCCTTTTAGATCTTTTTTTGAAAAAAACTTTCATAACTTCCCGAAAATGCATTCTATTTTTACCCAATTGCATTTAAGTTTCTCACAGAGCAAACAAAACCACTGATAAATACGCAAATCATTATCTCGTTTCTGCAGAACGTGGTGAGCCCAAATCATTCTTAGATTTATCACTTTCTGGTCGGTACCCTCTAGACTTTGGCGGGCAAAAGGAAATCTCGCACGATGTTAGGATCTATCCCATGAACTTTGGCACTCGAGTATATATTGTCATGTATTCTGAAAATTTCGTATGATTTGATAGAAAATTTTAAATCTTATGAGCAAAAAACATGCGGAAAAATGAGGAGATATTTTTAAATCCTTTATATCTCCCCGAATATACGTGCCATTTTTACGAAAGTTAATGTAAGTTCCTCGACTAGAAAGCAGAACCATTGATGAAAGTTGCAAAACTTTATAAGATTTCTGTGAAACTGGGTGAGCCCAAATTATTTTCATCTTCAATACTTTCTGTTTCGTCCTGTAAATGTACTCGAGCCCAAATCTTCGCTGTCGAACGTGAATTACTACAATTATACTTCCCACGATTCTCCACAACTGATTGTGTGAACTATGGTACCCATATTAACCCAATTATTTTAAGAAGTATGCTCAACTTTTGGATACGAGTGTCACTGACGATGTTAACAATGAAATCAAGGAAGCAAACGACTAGAGGAAATGTTCCTTCAAGCAATACTGAAGAATATTTCAGATGAGTGATATTTATGCCTACAGTTGATCATTTTATTTCTGAACTTAAAATAATATTTAACCCAGACTTTTATTTGATTTTACCTCTGATAGGCCAAATGCCATCGAAGACTGTAATCCTCAACGTCAATTATGTTATTCACGTGGCTTTGAAGTACAACATGGTTTTTTGAAAGTTCAGAGATTCAGTTAATATCCGAATTCAAAATATGGCTAACAAAATGGAAAAGTGTGTTTAAGAAACCAGAGACAACTGCTGAAACTCTCAAATAGTGTTAAAGATCATTGTTACCTATTTTTGGAATTGTTCTACAGATATTTCTGACGATTCCTGTGACGACAAGCACAGAAGAGAAGAGTTTTTCTGCACAAAAAGCGTCTCGATAATTCTATTGCGAGCTGAATGGGACAGACAAGGCTCAATAGGCTGCATTCCTAACATTCAGAAAGATATAAAAACCAAAGCTGAAGATGTGATTGACATATTTTATAAGAAAAAGTCAAGGAGATTGGCCTCGACTGATTGGTAATCTTGTAAAGACGACGAAACTTTTAAAATAAAAGGTAAAAAAACGAAACATAGTTGTTCCACAATATCCTTCACGGACTCCAAGACACTCCCTTGTGTATATTTAATCATTTAAATTTAATTAATTAAAATTAATCAATTAAAATTAAATGAATCAAAATTAATTAATTTGAAATTTACAATTAATTCAGTTAAGTTATTCTTAAAAATTAAGAGTTAAAAACACAGAAATCTTCATTCAACTGTATCACCCCCCCTTAACTGATTTCTAGATCTGCCCTTGGTCCGCTTAAATTCCATCTGCGTAGCAGGCGTTTTACAACTGCCACAGACGTTAAACGTGTCACGTGAGGTTCATAAGTGATTGAAACAGCAATCCAAAATTTTTATGCAACGAATATTTGAAAACTAATGAAAAGATAGGGTAAATGCATCAATGTAAATGTCGATTATGTAGAGAAATAAGCATGCTTTGCAGGTCCTGATTTCCTTTTTTATTGGTCTTTGTAACCTACTTACTGGCTTGACCTCGTTTTTTTCAATTTTCGGTTATTCAATTAAAAAAGTGTATCTTACCATACATTCATAATCCCTAAAACACATATCCGCCAAATTTGGATCAGCACAGAATACCTGTAAAACAAAAAATAAAATAAGTGTTAATACACATTGTGCAGAGTAAGTCGCATTAAGCAGAGTGAATTCCTTGGCATATGTATACTCAGAATTTGCTTTTTAAGTAAGGAAGATAGAAAATAGAAAATAATATATACTAAAGTGGCCGTGTTTCATCGTCTGAGATCGGCCGTTGGGCGAATCTTGGAAGTGTGGCATCGATCCGTCCTCTTTGTGATGTCACCTATCGACCAATAGTGAGCAACCTGGTGGAGTACTTAAAGATTTCTGTTCACTACCTCCTTCTTCCTTTTGTATCATTTCATAGCTAGCATGTTTAATGATCTTATGATTTGATTTAGGATTTTAAATTAGTTGTTGTTTTATTAAGTTCGTTATTTTGTTATCTAGTTGTCTTGCTCTCTCGTGTCACCATCACTGTCGTTTCTCACAATGGAGTACTTCTGATATATATGTGAATCAGCCATGGTAGGTTGAGAAGCTGAGTACGGTAGTATAGTACTAGTCAATATGAAGCACTAAAGTGTCAATCGTTCTACATACCGAATACCTCAGAGACTAGATTAGTAAATCTCGTCTCTACACATGCTGTAAAGTTAACTTGATCTCGACGTAGGCCTAGAAGTTATAGAAGTCAGAGATTTTCCTTCCGAAATATTGATAGACAATGTAAAATGAATCATGAAGTGCAAAATTGTAGTGAGTAGGGTTTCGGATTTCCTGCCATTTTTTCCTTCCTCGGAATTTTCGGGAAATCCCGGGAGCATAACAGTCATTCCCGGGATTACCGGCACTGCATCAACATTTGAAAAATCTAAAAATTAGTTATTTTTAATTGATATAAATAATAATTACACAAATTAATGTTATTCATAAATTTCAAAATTTATACTTTTTTATAAATTGAGCAACAAATAAAATATATAAAGTATTCATTTTTAAAGTAGGATGCAAGAAAGCATAAGCAATATATGCTTTTATCACTCAGAATAGTTCTTAGCTTTGTTATGAACAACTCGGCAAAAGAAAATACCCTCTCAGCTTCAGCTGATTTTGGAGGAATTGTTTTCGGAGCCTCATGCAGTTTTAAAATATTTGATGATATATTTTCTGTTGAGTCAAATAACTGCAATTCTTGCTTCATTATCTTGCTCAAGCTAGAACTCTTGCCAGTTGAACAAGTAGGACCTTTGTTTTTGAGTGGATCCCTTTTTTAATTTTTCTCACAACTTTAAATATTTCTCTTCCTAAGTTTCCGTGCTCTCTTCTTCTGAGTGCGAAGAGTTTTACAGTGATTCGTCTTCCTCGCAAGAGAGCCTTGTCATAATTATTTTAGCTTGCTGAATCAAAGAGTTTTTATTTCGTAAAAGTAAAAGATCAGCAGTAATTGCAACAATATCATACTTTATCTCAAAATTTAGATATTGCATTAATCCAACTAAACTAACATCGCTTCTCTCACTAATTCTTTGTATCAGAGAACATTTCGTATTCTTAGCAAATTCCAAGTTTCGTTGGTTGAACTCTCCAATAATGAGCAAAGTCGCGTTTTGACTGCATAGTTTTTCTAGGCCAATTTTAAATGGCTTAAAGCCTGCTACAATTGCAGTGAGATGTTCAAGTTCTACATTAGCCGAAGTTTGTTGTTCTTTAATATTAATTAATGCTTTTGAAATTGCTTTTTTATCTCTAAAAATCCTTCAAACATTTACAACAAACTATTCCAAAGTGTGTTGGTGTCTAAATGGATATAAAAATGAAGGATATATTTTTTTTTCATTTCAGCTCCAATTTTCTTTCCAGCAAAAATAACAGTTTTTTAAAAGAAATGCACTCATTTAATTTTATTATAGTTTATACTCCAACAAACAGAATGTAGAGAAACCTTTCTTCTATTCAAAGGCCATTCCTACTCTACATATCGGGAGAATTTCGCAGACTTACAGACACTACTCGGCATTCCACCCTTATACATACAATTACAGTTCCAATCCAGATTTTTCTTAATTTATTACCTAAGATTGTCTCTTCCCTCTAACATTACAGATATCGAATCGCAAGAACTAAAGATGAAGGGAAAAGGCTGATCCATTCATCCTTCAGAGCATCTCCAACCGAACCGAATTTCGTTGGAAGACGGAGAAGCAAATATAGCCCGAAAAGACATTATAAATATTTGCACAGATAGCTAGAAATCCGAACACGGAGTTGCAGCTGCCTTCTGCGACTTTCCCAATGATATCTGGGCCTACCAGAGGTCTGCTATACTTTCAACGACAACAACACCATATTTCAAGCTAAACTCATTGTACTTCATGAAGCAGTAATATACGCAACTGCTCTGCAGTAATAACTCATCTGCCAAACCACAATACCTTTAAAATACACGTAGACAATAGAGCAAGTATCATGGCATCTTCCAATTCAATGAGTACAAACCAAACAGCAAGACATATTTCCAAAATACTCCTAACAAATCCAAGAACAAAAGTCTCGTGGGTTAAAGCAAATGCAGGCAATATAGGAAATTTGTGAGCAGACCCACTGGCAAAAGACTCAACGCAACATGGGCAACCCTATACACTAACTAAGCTACCTAAACCTCACATAAAAGTCCTTTTCCGGAAGAGCATGCTTGAGGAGTGGCAAACTTTCAGGAACATTGGAGATACAGGCAGAAAAATCTATAACATCATGCCCTCAGTTAATCTCCGTCAAACTGGATTAGAGAG
>BGPR01040928.1:1924-13788 GCA_013235015.1 Araneus ventricosus | reverse complement strand
AGAGTTCTGGGAAGAAACGGAACGAAAAGTGTTGTGGTCTTGGGCAGCTGTTGTTTTTGTGATTCTTTAATGGTCATTGTCATTATCCTGATCGCCCGATTCGAGTGCAGGAGCCAGGAAAGTAAAAGGAACTTTAAAAAATCAATCAACTAGAGAAATTGGAATAAATTTTAAAAATTAAACTTAGGTATCCGACTGTGTTCGGAGACATTTTTTGAAAATAACTTATATATATATTTTGATGTTATTTTTCAACTGCATACGTTTTAAAACTATGAAAATATTGTAAAATTAGGCTTTGAAAATAATATTTTTAAAACTGAACTGAGAAATTTGAAGAAAAATGACTAAAATATTTGCCTTACGCTAACAGCCATAGACAAAATCGTATTCTAAATATACATAAATCCTTGTAGGAGTACATATTTATGACAGTTATCTGTGTTATGCTCTAAAATATTTCTTGTACTTCAAAATAGTTTTGAGATATAGCCGAACATAGTTACTAAACTGGTAATTTTTCATAAAAAATGCTTCTCGTTTATATTAAAGCGCTTAAAAATAATACTTGATTTTAAAATTGACCTTAGATTTTAGAGGAAAACATCAAGCATATTATAGAAAACAATCTCAGAAAATTTCATATCAATACTTGAATAACTTTTTGAAAAATCATTGTTACGGTCGACAGTTTTCCTCAAAAATATCATTTCTCAGAAAACACATTTAAAGTTTTCATGCAATATAAAATAATGCTTACAGTTCGGCAAAAAAACAGCTGTAACTCCATTTGTAATTGACATAGAGTAAAAAGTGAGACAGTTTTAGAAAGCTGATTAAACAGGCTACAAAATTAAGTAAAAAAAAAATTCGATAACTTCATCAAAAACGACGATTTTAAACCAGTCGGATACCTTAAACTTTAAACAAAAACAACAATTTTTTTTACAAACAATAAAATTTAGATAATAAAATTTAAACAATGCTTAAGTCACGCGCAATTTCAGCCACAAACAAACAAGTAATATAAAAATAAATTTAAAGTCAATTCCTACTTAGGTCAACAAATAAAAATTTTATTTCAGAAATTTTTTTCTCCCATATAAAACTAAAATTAATTAATTAAATTTAATTACTGAATTAATATTTGAAAAAACTGTATTAACATCAAGTGTCATCACTACAAGTTTAAAAAAATGTATTTGAACTTGAGTGGATGAATAAAAAGTATTTTATAAACGATTGAAAATTTGAACAAGATATATAAATAAATATATATATAGGGAGAGTGTGAAGTAATAGTAGGAATTGAAAAACAAAGAATAATAGAAATCAATATCATTCGAAGAAAGCCAAAAAACGAAGATAAACTCGGAGGGAATCGAAAAGAACAAACAAGGAATCCATTCTAGTCCATTTCTTCAAGGGCTAAGGACTATATTCGAAATGGATTCAAAATAATAATTGGGAAATTTTTCTGTAAAAAGATTGCATTACGCCAAATATAGCTTCTCTTAACACGAAATTTCAAAACAAAAGACAAAAGAGAATTCTGCAACATTAAGAAACGCCAAAGAATAAAAAAAAAAATTCCGTGTGTTGGCGTTAATCAGGGCCGTACCGAAAGAGTTGCGAGAATGACCCCCACCAAGGTTACAGGCGGACACGGCCAGGCCCGAATTATTAAATAGGCAAAGTAGGCAGCTACCTATGGGTCCCTCAACTTTAGGGGGCTCCGATGCCTCACGATTTCGTTAGCGGTATTTTCAAAGTAATTAAATATTTTACTTTCATTTTAACTTACAGAGACTGTGCATTCGAGTTTATTCAAATTAGCATCAAGTATCGTTTAAATTTTGGAATATTTTATTCTGAGAAAATTCCTAATTAATTACCTTCTGAAGGTTATAATATTGTTTTATAATTCTTAAAAATATGTTGCTTTGTTATTTAAAAAAAATCCTCCGATACTATAATTAAATAGTATTTAGTTCTGTAGAAAAAGTTTCATCATTTTTTTATTATTATTTTTTTTAAATTATTTTTAAATTTTAATTTTTGTATACGAGAGATACTGAAACCAATTTTCTTGAAAGTGACTCGCAATTATAAGTTCTATTGTGTTTCCAAAATTTGTTTAAACTCTTTTTACACAGAATAAATTAAAATCAACAAAAATATCCGGTTTTGGAAGTTGGTAAGGCCACAAGAGGGCCCAAAACTTGCATTGCCTAAGGGCCCTCTATAGGACTTATTCCGGCCCTTGACAGGGGTGTGCAAAATTGACCATTAAGAAAATTAAGGTTCAAGAGTTAGATGGGCACGATCTGCAGTGTAAATAAAAAATAATTCAAGAATAAGTCTTCTGCGGCTGATTTAAAAAAATTCGACGGGAAGCTGTCTCTTCGAAACGGCCGCTGGGATTGAAGGGGTGTAAACTTACTTACTTTACTTAACTGTGACTAAAGTAGCTCTCTGAGATTATGTGACTGAAGTAACTCTTTGTGACTCTGAGATTATGTGACATGGAGTAGTTTTTTATAACTCTCGATTTATGCGACTGATTCGTGCTTTTGGTTGGGTTTCTTTTCCGCGGATAAAAAGTTCTTGTTTAAAACTGTAATATGTTTATTCATGTTGTTAATACTAGATACAATTTCAGTTAGTAACCATCTTATGCAAAATCGGACGATGGTACGAAAAATACAAAACTTAATTCAACAATTTTGGATTTAATATTTCGCGTGAACGCAAGATGGATGAATGAATTTCTACGAAACGAAAGTTGGAAAATCCAGTTTATATATCGCTCACAAGCGACTGAGGCCACCAGACAGTTAGGCATGAGAAAGCACGGGAAGGTAAGTTGGTCACTGCGTGCGCACACATCAGTCGCTGTGACGTCATCGTAATTCGTCGTGATTTCCACCAACTTTGCAGCTCGACTGTGACTAAACCGTAATTCCAAATTCTAAAATTCTTTTTGCAATCTTCAATATCCACCTTTCTCTGTTAAATGAAACTAATACTAACTCTCTATGTTATTTGGTTGCGGAGCTATAAGCGTTTAACTTTAGCACAAAATTCGACGTAATTCAACAATTCTTGAGTATTATTTCGCGCGATCGATGAATTAATTGCCTTTGCTGCGTGCGCGCGCATCGGTCGCTGTGACGTCATCGAAATTCGTCGTGATTTCCACCAACTTTGCAGCTCGACTGTGACTCAACCGTAATTCCAAATTCTAAAATTCTTTTTGTAATCTTCAGTTTTCACCTTTCTCTGTTCAATGAAACTAAAACCAACCCTCTATGTTATTTGGTTGCGGAGCTATAAGCGTTTAACTTTAGCTCGAAAAGCGTCATAATTTTAGCTTTCCCGACACACCATTAGACCACTATGGAGGGACGTAAGCTTACATCACAAAGAGAATTGTTAGTTGTTGTGCCTATAAATAGCTAGAAATTGCTTTTCATTTTTCTGGCGGATGATGAGAAAGATGAGGAAACTTTTTTTATATACGAGTACACAAAATTTGCTAAATCTGTGTAAGGAAAAAATTACAGGAGGATAGTTTTTCCAAGAACGGGGGAAACTGGACAGTGGCGTAGCTAGAGGGGCGGTACACCCTGGAGGCACTTCGAAAGTGGTGGCGAAATCAGACATGCAGCGAAACAATTTTATAACAAAGAATAGCAGTGACACTAGCTCAATCATTGTATACTGGGTGCCCACACTTATCGTGGTCCAATAACTAATTTCTAAACCGTTACAGATATACATATCGTTCCAATTGGAAAAATACTTTAAATGAAGGGACAGTTATAAATTGACTAAATTTTAAAATTGATTAAATTAATTAATAAAACATTAATAAAAATTCTTAGTATTATATATAAAGGCGCAAATGCAGCTATTTATAATATAATACAGATACAAATAATAGATATACTAAACAAAAATTAAATAAATAGAAAGAAAAGTATAGATAATAAACAGCAGATTTAGACATAAACGATGACAATACATCTTTAAGCGTACAAACGCAACAGCCTCAAGTGATTACATCAACAGAAGTTTGAAACGATAATATTTAAAACACGTAAAAATTAATTTAGAAAGTAAAAAATGTTCAAAAAGGAAGAAATGAATGAGGTATCGAATGGCGAACTTTATCGAAGGCCACTCACCATAAAGATTCCAAATTAGACAAGATTTTCTGTCAAGGGTAAGATTATAAATCATTATTTTAATAATAATGATAATAATCAATAATAAATCATTAATTTTTATTTAAATGAAGGGAAGAATTATGAAATATGTTTTGTGAGTGAATAAATATATTCCTGAAAAAGTTACGAATTCTAACTTTGCATACGGTCCCCCGGTTCTATCAGTCATATCTAGTAAAATATTTTTGATACTCTAATATTTTAAACAAAAAAGTCCCACTCTTTTGCGACTAAAACTGACCGAGTTATGGAGCTTTGAATATCGCTGACTTAGACCCCTTTACCATTTCAATAACCATCTCGAAGACGATCCACCAATCAATGCACAACACTTGCTCGACGAGGCCTCTTATTGGTTAAAAATCATGAAATTCGAAGCTCCAGAACACGCTCAGTTTTAGGGGTCTATTCTGGTACCCGGTTGGGTTGGGAGACGCTTGCTCTTTCCAGTCATTAACGTCATGACGTCTCCCAAACCGGTACCAGAATAGACCCTTAGTCGCAGAAGAGTGGGACCTTTTTTGTTTAAAATGTTAGAAGAATATTTTACTAAATATGACTGATAGGACCGTATAAAAAGTTAGAATTCGTATTTTTTCAGAAATATATTTAGTGACTCAAAAAACACATATTATGATTCTTTCCTTCATTTAAAGCATGTTTCCATTTGGAACTCTATGCCTATCTCTAACGGTTTGGAAATGAGCTATTGGACCACGATAAGTGTGGGTACTCTGCATATAAAAATAACGCATTTAATTCATATTTTTCGCCTTTCATTGGTAAATTGCAGATGGTCGCCGATTTCGCAACCTATTCTCAGAAATCGAGGGCGTCAAGCAACGAATTGCGTTGCTGATAAAATGTGCTTTTGACGTAGACTTACGTCTCTCTATAGTGGTCTAATGGTGTGTCGGGAAAGGAAACCAGCGGGAGTGGTCTCCCCTAAACTTTCTCGTATACTCCTAACACATGTAGAGAAAACTAGAATAATAAAAGACGTCAAATAAACTTCCGTCGCAAGTAAACCAAAGTTGGAACCACGCGTGGTTTGAAGGATCAAAACAAATTCAAATCCTCTGCTCATTCTTTTGCGCAACAGGACCTGGCGAGACTCCCTAAATGTTTGCTTCCTTACAAAATCACTCCAGAATTTGTTTTTGGCAAACTGCCAAGTTTCGGAGCGTCCCTTCCTTGCACAGGCATTGCCACTAGCAGGCATGCGCAGGGAGTTAGTTTCAAAACTGAACAAGTATGCGATTATACAGACCGACAGACAGTCAACCGTTTGACGGATTTGGACCAAAACTTTATACGGACCTACATTCATGACGATAAAACTGTGTATAAAATTTTATCCATCTGGCTTTTCAAGTTTTTGAGTTATAGCGTTCGCATGACCTGGAACGTCCAGACAGACAGACTTCCCGTTGACGGATTTTGCCCAAAATTTGATAGAAACCTACAAATTATGTTCAAAGACCACATACCAAATTTCATCCCCGCAGCTCTAATAGTTTTCGAGTTATCGTGTTCACAGACACACACACAGACAAACATAATTCCCAAATTGTGTTTTTCGGACTCAGGGAGGTCTGAAACGTGGAGATTCGTCAAAATCTCGAGTTCGAATTTTTTGACGATTACAATACTTTCTCTTTGTATACTTCGTATACGAGAAAGTAAAAATGATGACGCTTTTCGTGCTAAAGTTAAGCGCTCATAACTCCGCTACCAAATAGCATAGAGAGTTGGTTTTAGTTTCATTTAACAGAGAAAGGTGGACTTTGAAGATTGCAAAAAGAATTTTAGAATTTGGAATTACGGTTTAGTCACAGTTGAGCTGCAAAGTTGGTGAAAATCACGAAGAATTTTACATAGAGTCACATAGTCACATTAGACTAATAGTCACTATAGACTATAGAGTTAATAGCCACATAGAGCTACTTTAGTCGCAGAAAGTCACAATTGAGCAGTGTCGGACTGGGTCTGAAAATAGTGGTTGCCAGGAGTCAGTGAGGGCCCACATATATCTACAATCATAATATATATATATATATATATAGTTTTTTATTTAATTTATTTTTAATTTTTTTTATATTTAATTATATTAATTTAAATCTATAATATTTAATAATTATGTATTAAATTTAATTTTTTATTATATATTTAATTTTTCCGCGTCTTTAAAATAAATCCCTTTTAACACCCCTTCATTTTTTTAAAATAGCGAAATTATGGTTAAAGGTATTTGATTTTAAACTCCGGAAGTTAAATATTTCGTATACGGTTTTAGCGACAAAGTATGAAGGAGAAATGCTGCCCAATGGTAGGGCATCTGTTGAAAGAGCCAGGAACCTTTAAAACAAACTTCTTTGGATGATTTAGAGTTTAGTAATTTGTACTGCTAATGTTTCAGTAATTCGTAACTAAACTGGTATAATTAAAAAGACATTTTTGAATTATAAATAATTCAAAAATCATTTTGTTAGATAGTATTTTTTGAAAATATTGCGGAAAAACGCCAAAATCTTGCTTAATTTTTAAGTAACTGAAATTCTAATTTACTTTTAGACTTTAAAAAGTTGACAATTATTTTCATCTTTTTTTGAATAGCATGTTTGCCAAATTTCATAAAGATCGAGTAAAACTATAGATTTGTACAAAATACATCCTTTATAATGTAAAAAACTTCTTTTGTTGTATTAAAATGCAGTCCATTTTCATTGTTTCGCCAGTTTTTCTCCCCCCTTTAAGTCCAGTCTTTTTCTTTCTTTCTTCGTTACTTCAAATAAATTTAGTTTTTGGTAGATTTTCTATGTTATTTTAATAAATTTACTTTTTAGCGATGACATTAAGCTCATCTTTCCACTTAAGGCAAGATAATCTTCCTGGAGATCATGCAATTCATTTATTTGATATGATGAGGTTAAATTTTCACTTTATAATAAGATTAATAATGCGCAATAATTGTAGATTATAATTATGCAAAATTTCAAAAAACAATTTTCATTGAATCTCGTGTTTTTTAGACTTTTTTTAACAGTGGAATGTAAAGACTTATGTCATTGGTTTCATGAGACACAAAAACATACTGCATCAAAATTTATCTCAAATGCTAATATATTTCCCATCTACTGTTTCTTCTTCTTTTTTTTTTCTTTGCACAACTAATTTCTTTCTCAGTCTTTTGTAGCATTTAATACTTTTAACTTAACAAAAATTAAGTAAGTTGGCGAATTTAAAGTTTGTTAATATAATCAAATTAAGACTATTAAAAAGATGGACGAGTCGGTTGGTAGCCGAATGCGGCTAGTGTTTAATACTACAAAAGCAATGTAAAAATAGAGAAATGATAGTTTCAGCTTACCTCTTTTTTTTCTTTCCTTTTGCAAGATACGCTAAATATGTCTTTACTCTCTTACGACTAAAAACAGAAATAACACTGTTCTCACCAATTATTTTCCATGAAATACAGACCAATAAGACTGAGGCCCTCTTTAAACGAAACCCCTTTACTCTTCTACAAAAATAAAAAAATGCAAACTCCTCCCCCCCCAAACGCATAAAGAAATTCGCGAGTGTCGTCTTTTCATAGATGTCATTTAGTGTCCTAGTCACAGTTTTAGCCAAGAAAACCTTTTCTTAAAGGCGAGTTCCCTTGTTTGTAAGATTTATGACAGTAAAATTAAACTACAAAAAAGCGCCTCTTATAGCCATCTCTCACAAGAACCGCACTCTTTCGGCACAAAGGGATGCAATTCCTTCCGTCTTTCCAGGGGCTTCCGAAACCAACAAAAAATCTTAATGAGTATTGTGGCTGGACTTTGCACAGAAGAGGTACCCTGTTCCAATGGCTCGAGGGTTTGTTGGATGGCTGCAACATTTGGAGAAACATCTGTAAATGATCGGAAGGTCAAAGGAAGTGGACTGGACAGAGACCTCAGTATAGTTCCTACGGGCTATTGTACATAATTGCGTATGCGTCTTGTGTCGGTATTCGACCACCCGCTGTTCTGCTGGTCGAATTACGACGGCAATAAATCCCCAACGATTTATTTGCTTTAGAAAAGCTTACTATAGAGAAAGACTTCTTTTTTTCTCTCTCACACTTCCTGGGGACCCAAATTGTCTTCTGTTTAAGGGGCCCACTTGCCATCGGGCTCGTGGCTCGCACTATGTGTCCCATCAGGCGGCTCGTACCACCGGTGGCTCGCACTTGAATGTTTCATCAGGGGTGCATACCACCAGCAATTTAGTTCGTTTAGTAACTAGAAAAAATGGCCATATAGCTGCAAATTTAAATAATGGATATTTAATGCATATTAATTGAAAAAGTATGATTTATTTTATTTCAACTCAATATTATAAATTCAGTTCAATATTATAAACACAATTGCTTATTTATTTCTATGCAATTTTTAAAAACATTTCAAACAAAGTGCTGGTAAAAACACGGCAGCAATAGCTGTAAAATAAATAAATAAAGAGCATCAATGTTTTTCTTTGCGGAAAAATTGGTAAGACTTAAGTTTGACGTGCGGTTTCCCGCCAAGTTGGCAAAAATCACGCCAACTATGAAATACTCGCCAAAAGTCCGCCATATTTTCATTAAAGAGTTGCAATAATATAACTAACGTGCACCACATTTGGCGAGAAATCGCCAGAAAAAAATTCAACTTTGGCGAACGCACATTAAACTTAAGTCTTGCCGAAAAATTTCATTTTTCACTTTAGTTCGGCGCCTCTCGATAAAGCGAAACGTTCTTAGAGTAGCCACCATGGGAGAGAAATATGAATCGCAGCGCTGCCGCCGGCGTGAATGTAATAAACAAGGAATTTTCACGAATAAGTCCGGACCTTTTGAAGATCCGAACACTAGCTCAGAAGTGAGCTTGAAATCCGGACTATGGCAACCCTAATTAATGCTGCTGCATATCAGTTTTTAAAATTAGAACG
This sequence comes from Araneus ventricosus, assembly GCA_013235015.1. Lineage (NCBI taxonomy): Eukaryota > Metazoa > Arthropoda > Arachnida > Araneae > Araneidae > Araneus > Araneus ventricosus. The sequence continues at coordinate 4,597 of BGPR01040928.1, read as the reverse complement.
TATTTTATAGATGAGTCATAAGGTCGCGAATGAAACACGATTTATCGCCAAAATAATTTATTAACCCTTAACTTTCTAGTATACTTCTCGAAAAAGGTGCTGTTTCCCCTCCCCCGCGTGGATAAAAAAATTCGAACCTATTGTATCCCAGGATCCAATGACTATCAGAAAATATTTAGGTAAAGAATCAAATTCAAAGAGAAGCGTTCCGATTAAATGCGTACCGATTTCTACTCTTTCTGGCTCAAGGACAAGTCGCATAATCCTTCCGCGTGTACGCATGCGCATGGAGAATTGGATGAAAAAAAAGTGCCAAGCAGGAGTCAATAAATATCGTGCACGGAAGATTGCGTCCAGTACGCATGCGCGTGGAAAGAGCGAATTCGTTGTAGATGCGATTATATAGACCGACAGACAGTCAACCTTTTGACGGATTTGGCCCAAAATTTTATACGGACCTACATTCATGATGATAAAACTGTGTATGAAATTTTATCCATCCAGCGTTTCAAGTTTTTGAATTATAGTGTTCACATGACCGCGGACATACAGAAAGACAGACTTCCCGTGGATGGATTTTGTCCAAAATTTGATAGAAACCTACAAATTATGTGTCAAGTTCACATACCAAATTTCATCCCCGTACCTCTAATAGTTTTCGAATTATCGTGTTCACAGACACACAGACATAATTCCAAAATTGTGTTTTTCGGACTCAGAGAGGTCTAAAACGTGGAGATTCGTCAACATCTCGAGTTCGAATTTTTGACGATTACAATACTTTCTCTTTGTATACTTCGTATACGAGAAAATAATGACAGAAATGCTGCTCGACAAACAAAATATCAAAAGCCAAACAAAAAAATTAAAGTCTGGAATTTTTTCCCATGAAATTTTAAAGACTTGCATCGTAACCAATTTGATCTTCGGAATTTTTCTTTTTAAATATCAGTTTAGCAAGAAAGTTTCTGTTCTGCAAAATTTGTCGTTCTATCTGTGATTAATCTGGATCAGAGTTCAGAGAGCCCTTATCGACAATTCTACGTAGAAAGATGTAATCATGCACCTCTTGTATGGAAATTTAAGTATCCTCTCATCTTTCCCCTTTTTCATAGGAGTGCAGCTGCAGGAAAAGATCAGTCATTACGCGCGCCCCGTTCTAAAATTAGTTGACTAATTGGGTAATAAATAAACCCTCCCTGAAGAAACATGCGCGAGTCAAAGGTTCTGTTGCTCCATTCATCAATGACAGAACGGTACCTAGCTCTTAACGGAAGAATAAAAGAAACAGAATACTCTCACTAAAAGATCAGAAGCAGCAATAAATAGCCATTTTTTTCTTTCTTTCTTTTTGTTCTTTTTATCTATCAGATGCCAGGTTTATTTTTTCTAGCAAGGCTCTGGACCCGAAGAGAGAAAATGAAAAGCTGGTAGAATTCGTCTGAAATGCATGTGGCCGGATGCTAACAAATCACGGTGATAAATAAATGAAGCGAGTACTCATTTTCTGAAATAAATTGTCTTAAGAACGAGATTGGAAGAATGAAAAATAAAATTCTGTTCTTCAGTAATGTTATTGAAATTATACGTAATTTGTTTGTTGAAGCGCAAACGATAATTGTTCCTGCACGATTAAGATGAAAAGAATCCACCAAGATTCTTCATAAAAAAAGTATATGGAACAATAATTTTTAATTTGTATGAATGTTCCAATTATCTAAGCATATATAAATTGTCTTAAGAACCAGATTGGAAGAATGATAAATAAAATTCTGTTCTTCAGGAAGGTTATTCAAATTATACGTAATTTGGTTCTTGAAGTGCAAACGATAATTGTTCCTGCACGATTAAGATGAAGAGAATCCACCAAGATTCTTCATAAAAAAAATATATGGAACAATAATTTTTAATTTGTATGAATGTTCCGATTATCTAAACATATATAGAATATTAATCAGTTCGAGTTTATCAGCAATCGTAATAGTTTTACAAAGTAACTTAAGACGGAGCGGAAATATGTTTCGATTTGAACAAGTCGTAGTTTGTTACGTTATTTAATAACTTTGGAGTCGAACTGCTTTTAAAGCAGACAAGATGGCAAAAGTATAAGCGTTGCAATGATAAAATGTTCCTTCACACCAAAACATTAATATTTTAGTTCAATTCGATATTAGTTTAGTTAGTTTTAGTTTACACTTAGATGTTAAATGGCATGCGCAGTTACGTAAGTCATGTGACTCCAATGTCACATCAACTGATTCCTTTTGAATTTCGGTAGGCAATTAGTTATCGTGAAAATAGAAAAGATAAAAATCGAATTACTCAAAGGCCCTTTAATTTTTTTTTGTACTTTACATTATGAAATTAAATAACATAATAAATAAAAATACAGGATGGTCGTAAATTATTGGACCAATTTCAAAAATTAATTTAAAAAACTAATAATATTATAATTGTGTTTTTTTAAATGAGAGAGAAAATAAAAATTTTTTTCAGATAGGTGGCGTACCATTACGGCGTTCTAAATTTGCTACAGCAAGAGATTTCTTACGCAATGGCTACCTATTTCCAGAAGCCGATGCTCGTTTTCTGATTTCCTTTTCCGTTATTCTTGAATATCTCGAAAATTATTCAGTTTTTGAATTACAGTTGATTTAACAAATTAAAGAACGT
>BGPR01040926.1:0-13788 GCA_013235015.1 Araneus ventricosus | reverse complement strand
TGTTGCCGTATTGATTCAACTACATATCCATAGAGCATATGAGATTTTAATGAATTTTATGTTGTAATGTCTATGAATGACATAATTTTGGCTTAAAAAATGACGTAATTCGATGCACGAGTGAATTCGGACACAACTGTTAAGGGGTTAAAAAGCATTAAACTTATTCCACACAGCTTAACTTTTAATGAAATCTTAAAATTATGGTCGATTTCTAAGAATCAACGTTTATTTTTCGTTTGCAAATTTTGTAAGATTTTTTGCCCACCGTAGATGCAGTGCGGATTTAAGACCTCTACTGTTATACGAGTTGCCAATTAGGGTTAATCGGTAGTTTATGGTTCGGTGTTTTCCGTTTTTTCTTGGCGCAACTCCGAGTATCATTGAACTTTTATCGCCAAGAGATGGACGGCTCGAAATAGAGAAATTAAGTTTTGATGCTTTACGTTTTCATAGAGTAAGCTAATCCAGTAGGTAAACGCTCCAGCTGCTAGCGAAGCCATAGGATGTTTTTTAAATTAAATGTGTCCGGTACCCCCTTCAGATGCCGCAGGCATCGCGAGCAAAGTTGGAAATGCCATTTGGAGTTGAGCCAAGAAATGTCGGAAAGCAAAAGACTGCAGTATAAACTGCAGTTTTACCCTAATTAGAACTATGATCGGAAGTGTGGACATATCACTTGCTGGCAGTCCTTATTTTTGGAAAGTTGGGAGGATCGGCTATTTTCTTGCGAACGCCTTAACATTATTGATGTAATGTGTGTATTTATAAATTGAAACTTCCCGTTTTCCCAGTCGGTGACATGCACCCTCTGCATGTGACGAGTCGGAACTGGCAATGTGGTTTGGAAATGGGGAAATTGCAATTGCGCTACTGTTTATTGGATCTGTTGCTCATGACGGAATGATTCTCATTTTGGGTTCACATTTAATCGTGATGAATCCTAGTAACCCAATTCAAAGTGATCGCACTTGATGGCGTGACTTAAAAGCCATGCCATGTCCTGCTCGAAGGTGGTCGTCGGTAGGTGCTTTTCTACCCCGACTAACGTTTTGATATGAAAGAAATTTTGATACAAATGCCAGTTTAAGCTCAATTTTGGGATTCTTAACGATTAATATTTAACCCTTTGCACTCTTATGGTCGAGTCGGACTCGACATTCTGAAAGACGCAACTTTTACACTCTTGTTGGATAGCGCTTATTATGATAACCATATAACAGCAAAAACACTTGTTAATTGGTTTCAATTCCTAAATTAAAATTTTTCCGTTTCCTAAACGGCTAAATCGATCCTTACACTCGTCCGTGTATAATTATTCATCTTGTCTTTCGGATTTCCATAATAGGGACACAATCAAGCGGCTTAGTTCCAGTAGCAATCTTTCAATCCGATTGCTGACGTGATTGGATAGTGTTTTCGTCGAGTTTCATACCTACTACACGAAATTTAAAAAAGGAGAACTAAAAAGGTTTATGAAAATTATTTAAAGAATTAAAGTTAAGATAATTTTGAATTCAAATATTTTAATGAGATTTATAAAGAATTTAAATTCATTTATTTTATTTCCCTTCTCGAATAATGAGACATTAATTGCTTTGTTAATTGTATGCTCGAACTTTTTTTAGCCGCGTGGTTTTAATTCAGAATTAGCCATTTCAATTCAATTCTGTTTCAGCAGAATTTTCTTTGAGTGTGAGAAATGTGAATAGAATATATTTATTTTTATCGAATCGAAGTTTGGAGATACTTCCACTAGTAACGAAGCTATTGGTTGTGAATATCTTTGGAGAATAGCTCTGCACCAAAAAAACGCTATTTCCTCAGAACCCTCGCTTTCTATCCGCTAATGAAACTATTTGATTATAGCTCTCGTAATTCGCAAAGATCTAAGATGTTTTAATGTTAAAAAAATCTGTACTATGCCCATCTGATGTCGCTGGAGGGGTTAGCAGCGGAAGAAACGTGAGGTAGTGCAATCGCCAAGGATTCGAAAACGAACCATTCGCAATTGAAAAGGGTTCGAAACTGTTCTGGAAATCAAATTTGGATAAAGCTTTATTTACTTTTCAATACGTTGATCGCCGTATGAATCCAATACGATTCTTATCTAAATTCTAATTAGTTGACCCCCTTCTGTACTGTATTTAAGAGATGGCAGAGAAGAAGGCATCTATTTAGATGGTTCGAATCTCGGGCGTGAATCATGGGAGCGAACGTGTTAATTGTGACTGCTGCACTTCAGTGTTAGGCATATTCCTTATAGTACAGTACAATTAGCCTAAAAATCGGCTAACCCTAAACATCCAAAAAGAAAAGTTCTCTCCAGCGCCAAATTGTTCCATATCCTCCCCGTAGTAAGTGGTAAAAAGGCGCACGACCTCGAGCGTCGGGTTTGGGATGGGTGGGTGAAAAGAGGGTGAAATGGTCATTTTTCAGTTTTTCGAAGATATCTTAAACTTTTCAGTTTTCAAATTACAATGGATTTAACAAATTGGAGCTTATAATTCTCTACAAATACATACTTTTATTTTTCTTCCAGCTTTAATAGTTCTCCCAGATAATAAGTCTCAAATGTTGCCGCCATCTTGGATTAACTCCCCGTTTTTTCAGTTGACTATCTCGAAAACTATTCAAATTATATATTTAAAAAATTAGAGTGCCATTCCATGCAAATGGATGCTTTGATTTTTCTTCAAGCTTTAATAGATGTTTAGATAATTGGTCTCAAAGTGGATGAATTTGTATAAAATCTTGGATGGTAGTCCAGTCAGCGAAGGGTTTGAATAAAATCATTAAGACGTATAGTTTTGAAAATTGGTACACTTGTTCGTGAGGGGCTTTTGATGAGCATACTAAAAGTCCCCGGACCTGGGGGTGAGCTCGCACCGCCATCTTGGATTTCATCCCCCTTTTTTAGTTTTTCCTGAATATCTCGAAATACTCAATTTTCAAATTAAAATTTATTTAACAAATTAAAGGGCGCCCTACAAATTCCCTACAAATACTTTCTTCTTCCAGATTTAATCGAAATTCAATAAAAACTAAATGGGGGAGGAAATCCAAGATGGCGGCAACCTTTGAGACCCGTTATCTGGGAAACTATTGAAGCTGGAAGAAAAATAAAAGTATGTATTTGTAGAGAATTATGAGCTCTTTAATTTGTTAAATTCATTGTAATTTAAAAACTCGAGTTTTCGAGATATCTTCGAAAAACTGTGAAAAATGACCATTTCACCCCCTCTCCCCCGAAACCCGACGCTCGAGGTCGTGTGACTTTTGACCAGTTGCTAAGGGAAGGGTATGGAACAATTTGGCGCTGGAGAGAACTTTTCTTTTTGGATGTTTGGGTTTTGCCCTAATTGTATTATACTATTATAGGGATGGGTCTCGTGGCAGGACTTCAGGAAAATTTCTGCAAAACTTCGCCGATCATGACCCCTAGAACCCAAAACTACCTTTCTTTCAAAAGAGTTTATATGGACGTGTTTTCTATTTTATTTGCGGTAAAGTAGGGCTTCCGCCTTGGTCATCAATTTCCGGTGATAATGTTAATTCAATGGGATTATTCAAAATTTTAACTCTGTTTGAAGACATGAATTAATGCTTAAAGTGGAATTTTCTAATGTTATGGCTTAAGAATACTTTGAAAATATTAAACTCCATGTTCTTATTGTTGTAGCTCTCAATGTTTGCTTAAAATAAGAGCCTAATTTCGTGGAAACGGTGCCATAATTATTCTTTATCGCTCCATTTGGCGCTTTGTGTATTCAAGAAAGAACAGATTCGAACTTGGCGCTTGATATGGAATCCATTTGGATTTGGCGATCGCTTAATTTGGAGGGTTACTGGGAAACGGATTGAACCCTCACCACGGAAGTTCATTTCAACTAAAAATAAACAAATCGAGAAACTCGTACATATAATTTTGTGTACACCATAACTAGAATAATTTTAATTTGAACCGACAAGAGATATGTTGTATGGAGAGTGAAAGCTCGGTCGAATTCGTAGATGGGCTTTCCAGCTCGGGATGAAAATGGAGGTTGAAATTTTCACATTCCCCATATATCCCTATTTCAAAGAATTATCGCCTTTTCATAACGAACAACTTCTGTATCGAAATTCTTTTGATGGTTACAATTGATTAGAAGTTAAGAGCTGAAATGTTTTCAATCCCTAACTTCAGCTGTATTTTAACCAAAACTTGTAACGCCTTGTTGGAAAGCTCTCCTTGGCTGTATTGCCATCCACTCTTTCATTCTTCTAGCTCCAACATTCAGGAAATAAGAGGTCGAAATGTTCTTTTCCTTATATGTCCGGGTTAATAGAATCTACTTTCGCCAAGTGGCGTAGAGAGGGCAATTGGCGCCCAGGTTGTAATGATTTTTTCGCCCCTCCCCGACATCATCGGGGGCTTGGCATGTTTAAACGGCGCCAGAGGCATGGTATTTATTTCGCCCTCTCATCGTATTTGACTTTAAAAACTGATACAAACGCATTCAAGTTTTGTGAACATTGAACCAGTGGAATAGAAAGGGTAAGTGGCGCTAAGATTTTTTTTTTTTTTACCTCAATCGTCATCGGTGGTCTAGCAAGCATAAATGAAGCACGGTTATGGTTTACTTTTAAACTCTCTGAACATATTTTTCTTTAAAAATAATATAAATTCGGTAATATTTTGACTCCATGGCACCCCTAAATCTGGCGCCTGTCTCATCAATATCCCTGTTGCCCCACGGGCGCTACGCCACTGTTTTCGGCTTCCACCTTACCGAAAGGATCATTTTAAAATTGGCAGCCCTCTTGCTTTGGCGAAATGGCGCTCTTTTAATATGTTCCGGATTTCAACTGAAAACTCCAGGGATTTAATTAGAGTGGTTCTTTGCACTCCTGTAAAGAAATCAGTCGTTAACACGTAAGCGCCATGCGGACACAGGTGACCGACACTAATTAGATGACCCCTTCTCTACTATAGTTAAGAGATGGCATAGAAGGGGTCGTCTAATTAGATGGTTCGAATCTCAGACGCGAGTCGTGGCGCTTAACTTAATAATTCCGAATTCTAGGCCTTGCCGGTTCCGAAAGTAGCTTTTGAATTCCAAATTTCAGCAAAGTAAGGATTGAACTGAAAGGACCAATTTTGACAGTTCTATATGTTCTTTATTATTCTGTACATTTGAGGTAACGGTTGTTGCGACTACGTGTCTATCGATCTGTGAACGTAACTTAAACGGAGCAAGCTGACGAATGCAATCGAAGGTTATCCGGTTTTTGTATCGGATTTGTTGATTTCTATTAAATTTTGGAATAAATTCGTATGCCAGAAGTCAGTCTGATTCTTGTCTCGTAACCAACGGTGTTTGCCAATAGTGTTCGAATCTGTGTGTATTTTGTTTTCTCTATTTGTTTTTATACTCGGTGTTAACCAATAAATTTTTAAATTGTTTTCCTATTGTTAATCTTAAATTTTACGAATTGTAAACCTAACTAATATTGATAATTCTTCATTCTTGCATGGAAGTATCATTGCATATGCTGTAGCATCAGACTAAATAAATAGCTGTCCTATTACCAAAATAATTTATTTGGCTATATACAAAAGAAAAACGTAGAAAATTTGAACTGCTATTCAAGCTTGAAATATTAACCCTTTGACTGCTTATTCCGCGATTTCCGCGGAGAGGAGGTATTTCCTGCTGAGACCTGCGATTTTCGCAAGCTATTGTGTATACTTGATACTATTATAGCGTTGAATCGTATTATACTAATAAAGCATCTTCTATAAATTCGCTTGGTTCAACGGTATTGAAACATGCTCAAGAACGTTGCATCTAAATAGCGATTTAAAAATTTGCCAGTCGGAAGGTTAAAACAATTTAATCCTTCACATTAGGAAAGCGCAGTCTGCGCCTCCAGAAACAAAACGTCTAAAAATAAATCCCAAGTTAACCCTCGTGTTGCTTCAAAACGGGACGTTAATACAACTAAACTATCTAAAAAATAAATGATAAAGCCATTATCACCTCATTATATTTGAAATACTGAGACTGAAAACAGTTTCGTTACAACGCGAACTAATAATCGAAGCATAATTTCATAAATGTAATCATGTGCTGAAAATTTTGCCAGCACAACGCGATCAAATGTCGGGGTATTGGGTCTTTAACCATCGGACTGCCCAATTTTTTAATTTACTATTTAGTTGCAACGTTTGAAAACGTGATCAAATACGGCTGAACCAAGTGAATTGTTATTTACATGCCAGACCCTATTAGTATAATATGGCTCAGCGTTTTAACCTTCCAGCGGGCGCGCCTGCACAAATTTTACGACATATCATGCATCGTATTACTTAAATAAAATCTATTTTTGTAAAGCAACACGATATATTTATCTGTATTTATGAGCTTAATAGTAAACAAAGGTTTTATAAATAAAAATTTCACTTAAATTCATAAAAGAACGATATAAATATGTAATACGATGCACGATGCAAGTATCTCTTGAAAACGCGCCCGCTGGAGGGTTAAAAGTACCAAGTACGCCCATTAACTTGCAGAAATATCGGGATGCAGCAGAAGCACTTATTCCAACCAGCGGAATAAATATTCAGAAGGCTAACCAGTACTTTGTTTGTGCGACGTCACTTCCATGTCATAAAAAAATGCTTGTTTTGAACTTCTTCAGAGGTCCAACGTGTTGGACACAACTCTTGTTAACCCCATGCAAATTTTCTCACCAGGTTTTTTTATCGGAGCGAAAGATAGCTAAGGAGAGTCTTCTGATGTCTCTTCCATTTCTTAAGCATCGAGCCAAATTGGTCCTTGTACCATTAAACCAAAACTTTTATGCAGGACCGGATTTGCACATTTCTACGCCCTAGGCCAAAACGTATTCTGCGCTCCCTTTCCTTTAAAAAATTTAATATCTAATTTTCATTTTAATATACAATGGTTTATTTTTGAAACGTATAAGCACATAATACAATCTTTGTAATCTTTAAACCACATTAAATTTTTAATTCAAAATTACACTACTTAATCAATAATAACGCCTACACGATTATTCGATTTCCTTGAAATCATCTGAAACGCCCAACGGAACTTCTTCGTTCAAGCTTCAACCCGTTCTTAGTTGCCGTCGCATGTTGTATGTTCGGCTGTTTTGTGCCCGTAAGATATTTAAATCCGTAATTCAATCAACGTAACAGTTGATTTTAAATACAAAAATCGCCTATTCACGCTTAAATGTCTCTAGTATCCTTTATCTTAAATAGATTTAAATAATAAATATATCAAACGAGCGGTAGCATCTAATTAGGAAGTTAAATAAAAACGTAAGGAAAAAAGTTAATCCGTGAATAGGTTTGAAGGGTCACTTCTTCTTCTTCACACTACGGACAGCCCCGCTTTTGAGATCGTGTGATCTCTTTTCGCAGTTTAGGTGGCTGCCTGTAGAAAAAAGCGATCAACCTACCCCGCCCCACGGGGCACACAGGGCCCCGCACCAGAAAGCCGTCCCCCGAACGACTTTATTTAGAAAGCATTATTACAACAATCAAAGTAACTATTAGGTATTACAATAAAAGATTATTTTTTAAACAGATGGGGTACAAAGCTGTGTCTAGATGCGGGTCTCCGACAGAATTGAGACCCGTTCTTGATTATATGTATACATGATGCATGTTATCGGCATTAAAAGAGCACTGATAGAGAAAGATTTCTAAATGCTAGTTGTGACATTAACATTTTTACAATTACTGGAATTTGTATTATTATTTCAATGTTATTGCAATTGGGTGAAAATTGGTTGGTACTATTTTGATAAGATCATTAAACACCAATTGTTGAGATTATACTCTATGTATAGGAAAGAGGTCAATGCCCCTTACCAAGGGGAGGCTAATAGGAGATAACAGACCAATTGGGGATAACAGGCCTATCCCATTTCCTCGATAACTAAAGTATTATTATTGTTAATAATCGTTTGATGGTTACAGCAATGGTGATATCATTCAGACCGAACATTTGTAGAGGTTATACTGGAAGTGTCTCAAAGAACATATATCTTATGGGAGACCAAGTGCATTTGAAAAACAAGTTGAGATATGTATTACAAAATATGATGCCAATCGATGAAATATAAGGTAGTATTTACATATATAGAATAGTTTCTGTTAACAATTGCACACAATAATTTTCTTTTACAAACCTGCATTCGCTGATGCTTGTTGTCGGCATTAACTGAACATTGATGGAAAAGATTTGAATACTAATTATGACAATTACACTTTAACAAATGTTAAAGTTGCATTATTATTTCAAATAATTACTATTTTGATTAAAACAGTTATTCCGGTACTCCGTTACATCGATGATTATTGAGATTATGCTCTAATGCCCCTTCCAAAGAGAGGCTAAATGGAGATAATAAACCTGTTGGGAATTGCATACCTTTTCCCGTTCCTCGAATAATAAGGTTAATTATGGCTAAAAATTATTCACAGCAATGTTAATAACATTCAGACAGAATAGTTTCATATGTTATACTGGGAGTGCCTCACAAAACATTCATTTTGAGTAACCAAGTGCATTTGAAAAAATTGAAATGTTACTTACAAATACGATACCAATCGATGAAATATGAGGTAATATTTGCATATAATGAAGTTTCTGTTATCAACTGCCTGAAATAATTTTCATTACAAACCTGCGTTCGTTGTATACTTGGTTAGTTGTACTGAAAGATAGAAACTGTTAAATGCAACACTATTAAGTATTTTACTGCTGGGGTAATTGACAAGATGAAGTAATATAATTGTCGTGATTAAGTAAAAAGTTAATGGGCTATTTACAATACATACATAATATAATTCTCGAATCATTTGGAGGTTAAGAGAAATATAATGCTATTTACAGGAAATATCCGTTTGTAAAACTTGTGATACATTTGGATGACCTATAAAGTATTTATATATAAAAAGAAAAAAAAAATTAATGTTATGCTTCTCTCTCACAAATATCTGTTTACAGAGATGATGAGGGTCCATTAATTAAGAAGTCGTTGTCTATAATAAAGTCCAGTAGTTGTTTCAATCTAGTCCTTGAGCCTGTGTTTTTAAGGATACCCAATTTCCATTGTAAGATGTTGGAATCACTTGGCTTTTTGAAATGCCAGCTCTCAGTTAGAATACATGAAGTGGCAAAGTGTAGTGGTGTCCCAATCTCTCCGCAGCTGCAAAGGTCGGAGTTTCGGAGGTTGAATCTTTTTAAGTATGATGTAAAAGGTCCGTGTTCTGAAAAGAACATAATTTCATAACGGGACCAGTTATGTAGTTTGAAAGAAGGGATAGGTATGATTTCGTGAACTAGTCTGCCAACTGTTCCTTTGTCCCATTCCTTTTTCCATTCTTGTAGAATCTCCTTGTTTAAGATATATTTTAGATGACTTATTGGTTTTAGAATTTCCAAATTTGACCCCTCTTTTATGGCTCTTTTCGCCAGGACGTCGGCTGACTCATTTCCCAGGTGGCCAGTGTGTGCCTTGATCCAGCCAATATTGATGTTGTTTCGTTCTTGGAGTTGGAGTTGAATTTTTCTTACTATTGGATGTGGAGATGTGGGATTTTATATGGCCTGAAGGCTAGAAAGGCTGTCCGACCAAATATTTACTCTGCTTGAAGCATTCTCATGATGTTTAATGGCTTGTAAGATGGCTTGGAGTTCCGCTTGGAACACATTGTTTTCCTTGGAAAGCTTGCCCATCCATGTTGACGAAATTCTGTTCTCTTCATCGAAGCAACAAAATGCAGACCCTGTGCCATCGTCGTTTTTCGAGCCGTCTGTGTATGTTGAATTTGCTGTTGGGTACTCTTTAAGAGGTTGGGTGGTTATTTGTTTGTCAATCAGAAATTTTGCTGGGTGCATTTGATGTCCTCTTTGGATAACCTCATATTTTGTTGGGTCTAATGGAGTGTTTAAGACCTGTGTTGGTAATCTTAGTCTGGAAATTTTTATGAATTTTGCCTCTTTGTTCGCTGTTAAATGAAGAGGAGGGATTCCTGTTATTACTTGGAGGCTATTAGTGGCTGTTGTATGGTAGGCTTTTGTTATTAGTAAAAGGAATTTCCGTTGGATGGTATTTAGTTTCCTCTTCATGCTTTCTGTGATTTTTTGCCCCCATGCGACTGCGCCATGGCACAGCATTCTCTCAATTACTGTTTTATAGATTAATTTTCGGTTGGCTGTTGTGAGTCCCCAATTCTTTCCGGCTATTCTTTGAAAATGTTGATATTGTTGTAGTGCTTTTGTGCCTTTTTCCTTGATATGAGGGATCCATTTAAGCTTGTCGTCTATGATAATTCCGAGATATCTGAGAGTTGATACTTTTTGTATTCTAGTATTGTTCCATTTGATTCTTGCTGGATTTATAAGATTGCCTAGATACATATATTGTTTTTTCCAATGAAATTTGTAGTTTATTTAGTTCTGCCCAGTTTGAGAAGGTTGTTATTGCTCTGTTAGCTAGTTGTTGAACTCCATCTTTGGTTTTGTGCGAGATAACAAAGGCAAAATCGTCCGCGAAGGCCTGCAGGTGTACATTTTGTGGCCAGTCTGCTTTTAGGATATTATCTGCAACCAGGTTCCAAAAAGCTGGACCGCTGCAGGAACCCTGTGCGCATCCTTTTGTTTGTTGCCAAATTGCTGGGCCTTCTTGCGTTTGTATGATGACCTTCCGATTGCTGAGGATATCTTTTAAAGATTCTGTGACATTGGTTTTGTTTGTTATATTATCTATTGAGTTTTTGATAGAGTACAACAAATTATCAAATGCACCCTTTATGTCGATAGAGATGAAAAGTGTTTGTAGGCCTTTTTGTTTTGCTTCAGAGATTTTGGAAATTAATGAATGGAGTGCCAGGTCAACCGATTTTCCTTCACGAAAGCCAAATTGAAATTTATGTAGTTTCTTTTCTTTTTCTAGTGTATAGTTGAACCTTTGAAGGAGTAACTTTTCAAGTATTTTGCCAAGTGTTGGCAGTAACGTTATCGGTCTATACGATGAAATATTTCTTTCCTCTTTACCTTTCTTGTGAAAGAGAACAATGATACCTTCCTTCAAAGGGGTTGGAAATTTTTGTAGATGTAAACATTTGTTGTAATAGTTCCGGAGAATAGATGGGCAAGCCTGGAAAAGTTGTTTTATTATGATGAAGTCTATTCCATCATTGCCTGGTGCTTTATTTGTTGGTAGGAATCTAATGATTTCCTTTAGTTCCTTGTTGGTAAACGGTGGTTCAATAATTGGTTGTTTGGGTGATTGTATTTGGTTTGTTGTTTCTATTGTAGTTGGATATAGAGTTTTAAGTATTGACTTTGCTATATCTCTTGGAGAACCTCTTTGTTGATTATCTATGAGGGTAAATAAATCCGTGGGGGGAGCTGAGTTCTTGAAGGCAATTTTGAAGAATTTGCCATAAACATTTTCGTCCTGAGTGCAATTCCTTTTGAAACAGTTGCGTTTGGCGGAAAGAACTTCTTTTTTGAAAATTGATTGTTAAATTTTTGCTTTTAGTTGAAAATGCGCTTTTTCTGCGTCGAATGATCTTTGTGCTCTTCTTTTGAGGGCGCTTATTTCCTTCTTTCTGGTTTCTAGCTGGGGGTTCCACCACGAGATTATTGGTGTAGAAGGAGTTTTCTTTCATTTATAAGATTTCCTACAAGCCATATTGATCTCTTGTTGGAGAAATGTGGTGAGATCATCCAATTCCTCTGGTGTATTAGTATTTGAAATTCTTTGCAGGATATTTTGGGCTTTTAATTTTATGATGTTTTGAAATTTTTTGTGTCCTCCAAATATAGTCTTAAAGCGATTGTAGGATAATATATGTTGGTCTCTGTTAATTATTATACGAATAAATTTGTGATCGCTATAAGATTCTAGGTCTTCAAGAACCTGCCAATTAGAATTGTTGACCAGGTCTGTAGAGGAAACTATTGTTACATCTGGCCATCCTTTGGTATTTCTCTGTTCATATGATGGGGGAGCGCCTGGGGTATTGAGAAGTTGACTGTTTAATGAAGAGATGAAATTTAAGACTTTCTCTCCTCTGGTATCAAAGTCACTATAACCCCATGATTGGCTGTGTGCGTTTAAATCTGCGCCAATTAAATAATCTTCTCCCTGTAAAGAAGTTATTAGATTAGATGTTTCGTTGAGGTTTTGGTCTATTTCGCAGTATGGAGAAGAATATGATGAGATAATTGAAAGAGGGCTTGAATTAACTTGAATTTTGATCGCTACAATATCGTTGCCAGATAGGAGGAAAATTGGATTGTTACAGGTGGGAAGGGCAATTATTCCGGCTTTATTGTTTTTGGACAACCAACTCTTCCAATAACCTGGAAGTCCTTCTATTTTGTTATCTTTTACGTAAGGTTCCTGAACCAATATAATGTCTGGTAGTTCTTTCTTTGCTGTTTTGGCTAGCATAGCTGTGGGCACTTTTGCTTTTTGTAAATTTATTTGCAGGATTTTAATTTTTTCCTTGTTGTTATATCTTATATTCCATTGGAAGTTATGGTTGAATGATGTAGTTATTCGTTTGGTTAACTAAAGGTGGGTTGTTTAACCCTATATTCGCTGTTGAGTCGTTAATTTGGTGTGCCATCAGTAGTCTCTAGTTGCTTTATATGTTTTGATGTTTTTCATATAAATTGTACAGAACTGGGAGGAAGCTGTGTGATCAGTTCTGTGTTTGGTTCCTTTTCGTCTGTTTTCATCATTGCAGTTTATGCAGCATGGGATTGAGGCTCTGCACTGCGAAATTGGATGTCTGTTGCCACAAAAGCCACAGAAAGGTTTGATGTTCTTACAGGAATTGAAAAGGTGGCCGTAGGCATGACATTTCTGACATTTTTTTATGTGAAAGAATTCTCGGATATTATGCATACTCCAGTTAATGGGGAGTTTTTTGATCGATGTTGTTTTTTTAAATTCCTCTGATGGGGTTTCAAGAACCCAGTGGGATGTTCCCTGCGTTCTTCCCCTCAATTTGAATCTTATTTTAAGATCTTTGTCGATTCCGGTATGATGGCGAAGTGAGTCCTGGACTTCTTCGTTTGTTGTTTGATCTGGAATTCCGTAAATTATTATACTTGGATGTCGTTTTGCTGGTTTACGGGCTGTGATGACGTTGTTAAGAGATTCCGAGTTTTCGATTTTGTCCAATAATGCTTGTACATCCTCTTCCTTTCGACATGTGATCGCTATGCCGTTATTGCGAACTGTCTTGATGTTGCTGAAAGAGATTTCATTACATGATAGATTTTCTCGAAGGAGGTGTTCAATTCCTTTCTTTGGCAGCTGTTGATTATCTTCGTTATAGAGTTCCTTATGATAAAGGAGAACGGTTGGTTGAATTGGTCGCTGTTTGGGAACTTCGATGTTTTTCTTTAAGGTTGTGGCGTAACTTGCTGTTTTTAATTCTACCAGATCTTCGCTTGTTGGCTTTGCCTGTTGTTTTGTTGGTAGAGTTTGCATACCCTGCTCACTTGTTTCTATCATTGTGATGCAGCTAGAATCTTTCGTTTCTTTCACGTGATGCTGAGAGGATGGCAGATGATATTTGAATTCCATCGCGTCTATCAATTTATTTGCTTTGTGGGAAAGATCCATCTTTAGATATGCTCTATATTTTGAGCCGCCTTGGTCTGTTGTCGTTGTGGTGCCACCATTTATTACTTTCCTAAGTTCTGTTACAAGTTCTGTGAATGATGCGTCTTC
>BGPR01040925.1:0-13789 GCA_013235015.1 Araneus ventricosus | reverse complement strand
TCTGAATTTTGAAAAAATTGAAAATGGCCAATTTCGAGGAAAAAAAATCCTAATTTGTTAGATAAACAGAAATAAACAGTTAAAAGATTGTTACCCACAACTGATATGAATTATATGAGAAGCTAACAGTTTGTATATAAGAAGAAAATGGAAAAAAGCACAATTTATTTTTCTCGTTCAATCAGCTTTCTGTCTAAATCACATGTAAAATAGATACCCAAAAATAGAAGTCAAAGAAAATTTCACATATATGTTAGATATTCTTGTTCGTATGAACAAGGCAAAGGTTTCAAAAACATATTTAATGCTATAAACACAATAATGGAAGAGATATTGCCCCAAAACTTGGAAAAACATTTGAATTTTGAAAAAATTGAAAAGGGCCAAATTCGAGAAAAAAAAAATCTTAATTTGTTAGATAAACAGAATTAAACAGTTAAAATATTGTTACCCACAACTGATATGAACTAAATGAGGAGATAACAATTTTTATATAAGAAGAAAATGGAAAAAAGCAAAATTTATTCTTCTCCTAAATATGAGCTTTTTGTTTGTCACATTTATATATATACACAACAATTTAAGTAAAAGAAAATTTCACATATATGTTATATATTCTTGTTCGTATGAACAAGGCAAAGCTTTTAAAAACAGTTTTAATGCTATGAACACAAAATTGGAAGTGATATTGCCCCAAAACTTAGAAAAGCATCTGAATTTTGAAAAAAAGAACATTAAATTGCCAATTTCGAGAAAAAAATTTCGAGACATGTTATAATATTGTTACCCACAACTGATAGGCCCAGAAATCATCTGTATTTGACTGGTCGAAAAGGCTAAACTGTTGAAGACGGTGCGAGAGCGTTTGTTTACATTCCATCGGAGAGTAGAAACTGGAAAAGATGGTACGAGAACAATTGTTTACACTGTCCAAAATTATCAACAATTTTTATTATGTACGCGTGTGCAAACTTCTTTATACACAGAGAGCAATTAATTATTCTAGCGTGAATATATTGTTTTGCACTGAGAATGATAATTATTCAATCATAGGTTGCATGCATCTAACCTTCAAAAAAGCTTTATAATAATTTTATTCATTTACTAAACATACCTTAAGTAATAAAATTAATAAAGTTAATTAAGAATAAAATAAATACTTACATTTTTTCCAATTGAAAACGGCCAATTGAATACTGTCAGATCGACGCTAGGAAATGGCATGACAGCCATTGCAGTAGAAATACTCTCGAACAACATATCACAGGGTTGTTGACCAATCAAATTCGACCATCAGTATCCGAGATCGGAACGATATCTGTATGCCGTAAATTTCCGATTGGCAAATTTTCATCGGAAAAACTGCTCGTAAACATATCATTTTCCGATCAAATTTTACTAAATCGGAAACCGGTTCTCGGATAGTGATCTAAACGATATGGTCTCGAAGATACTGGATCAGTTTCCGATGAAAGGCCAGGCAAAAAACGATGAGTTCATGCTACTAGGGATACTCCCATATTTTTCGTGTCCTTGTTAATTGTAATTTTTTAACTTCCCAGTCATGGATCAGAACAATTTTATAGGTCCAGAGTTTCCAAGCGGATTTATTACTCCAGAAAAAATTTTAACCTCGCTTGCACAGTGAGGAGAATTATCTTTTTATTTTATTTACCTTTTGTTAATTGTTAGGTAGTTCTTTTACTTGCACTGCATGATGCACGATTGGTCGTGTTGAAGGGGAATACCCGCCCGGTAGCCTTTCCTGTAATAGCTTTTCTTTTTTAAAATAATTTTATTATTAACAACAATCTATATCTGAACTCTAGAATTTGATTCTCCATAATTTATAATGGGAGAAAGCTCTAATTAATCATCTTCCATAATGAATCTTCTTCTCGTTAATATTGGCATAGCGCACTTAGAAGAACGGAATCCTCCATCGAAGACTGTGAAATAAGAGGCGGCTAGAAGTCAGATTTTTTTATCAATACGTAGGGTTACCATACGTCCGGACTAAAAGCTCACGTTCGGACAAGATCTTCAAAATGTCCGTATTTATGCCATTCAATGCTGTGAGAGAGAAATTTGGTTGTAATTGAGAAAATCTGAACTATTCGAAAAAAGCTGACTTCATTCAGCCTATGAAAAAAAAATCTTTGTTTACAACCGTTTTCATTTTTAGCAGAAAATCATTTATGGCACTAGATCCACATTCAGCCAAATCTGAAGATAAAAACTGCTGCAATAACTTTCTTAAACGTTTGGTTGAATTTGGATATTTGATATGTGTTTCATCACAAAGCAATGATATCGCTCCTTTATCTTAATAAATCTAGTAATAATAACTTGTTAAATTACAGTAGACGGTTGCTTTTAAACTCTGGACGAGTCCATTTTCCAGTTGCCTCCCTCAACAATCAAATCGCCCTCCTATGGGGCTTCTTCCCCACTTTGGGAAACGCTGATTTAAGGTATCTGCATAGGTACGGAGGCAAATTTTTTGAAAAACCCTGCGACTAAAACTTTTAGTGCATTTTCTGGATGAATATGACTCAGAACAATGAATAATCCAATTCAGGAAATTAAATGAAAATTTAAATTAATTAAAATGGGGTATTTTAGGTAAAATTTGATGAAAATTACTGCGAAACGCAAAACGCTCTACGTGGAATTCTTATTCACGGATCTAAATTGTTTTTTTACACAGCATACTTGGAACAGTGTTAAAGGCAATGAACTAAAATCTAAGAAATATTTGCAATTTCTAAAAAGTTATAGATCATCGCACATATTCTTAATCAAAATTTTTGAAAATGCATAGGTATCGATAACAGTAAATAGCCAAAAATCAAAAACTATACATGTTAGATCTAAATCTTTAGTTCATTGCCTTGATTACACTTGACTTAATATGTGTACAAAATTTCAGTGAAAAATGTTCATAAGTTTTTCTAAAATCATGTTTTGCGTATTAAAATTTTGATAAAAAATAAATTCGACAAAAAAGGCATTTAAAGTTTTAATTTATACTTTACTAAAATAATTCTGAATACTATTACCTAAAAATCACTAGTCATATAAAATAAACCTTCCTTATTCTAAATATATCTTTTTTGTTTCCTTTCTGATAGCCTGTTTTTTTTTTCTGGACAGTTTTGTTGCTGGCAAACATTGCCTCTTTTACATAGCAATTCCCTCGGTGTTGAAGCTGCTATACTGTTTTAACGTGTAATGAGCAAATGCAGCAATTACTACACTTTGCATCTGTTGCAAATTGCCAAAATTAGCTCTTATTACTAAACTATAATAATTTTGCCATTCAGAAAGTTAAATGACAATTTAAATTCTTTAAAATGGGGTAATTTAGGTAAAATTTGATGAAAATTACTGCGAAACGCAAAACGCTCTGCATGGAATTCTTAATCACAGATTTAAATTCATTTTTTTTACAGCATACTTGGAAAAGTGCTAAAGGCAATGAACTAAAATCTAAGAAATATTTGCATTCACAAAAATGTTATAGCTCATCGCACATATTCTTAATCAAAAATTTTGAAAATGTTTATTTATCGCTAATAATAAATAGCCAAAAATAAAAAACCATACATGTTAGATCTAAATATTTAGTTCATTGCCTTTATTATACTTGAGGTAATATATATACAAAATCTCAAGGAAACATTTTCATGAATTTTTCTGAAATATTATTTAGCGTATTAAAATTTAGATAAAAAGGCATTCTACGAAAAAGGGCATTTAAAGTTTTTATTTATATTTTACTAAAATAATCCTGAATAGAACTTACTTACAACTCATCAGTGTTATAAAACAGACACAGAAGCATTGAGGACTTTTAGTTCTTTTTTTAAAAAGAAACTTTGGTAAGAAATGCTGGCAAATTCAACATAGCATAAAGTTTCTTCTTCGCAGTATTAAAATCATTACCAATATTTATAAATCTAAATACAAATAATGTATTTATTTAACTGCATCTTTCTTGTTTCTTCGAAGAATTAAAATCCTTTGAGAAAGGGAAATTTGTACAATATAAACAGTAGTTGTAGATTAACTCAGCATGATGTTTTTCTTCAAATATATCACATTGTTGTTACATTCTGTGCTAATCAAATACTCAAAATAGTTATCAGCATTTAAATTTCAATAATACTGAATCCAGTTAATCCTTTTTATATACAGTATCCTCTCTTTAATGTTCTTAAAAGGTCAGCAGTTTCTTTTTTTTACTACATGTCAACATTACTTCTGCAAATGTTCCATCAACAGAAGTTAATACTTCCTTGGTTATTGAGAAACGATTACTTTTTTCACTTTCGGCCGATACTTTCCCACACATTTCAATGTGTACAATAGCAATCGAAATAAAAAAAACAAATGAAAGTTAAACGATATTCAGCGAAAATAACTTTGACAAAACGAGCAAGCGCGCGAACACATGGAATGTAAACATAAACAGAATTCCAGACGAATGTTGTTGCCAATCCTTCTTACATAAAAACAGTTTAGAAACGATATAAAATTGTTGTGGCTCGTTTATAGAGCATATTAGAAAATAATTTTCAGTCTTATCTGTAATTGTTTTGGGCAAAACAGTGACAAAAATGCAACTTCCGGTCTTTTTTGTGACGCTTCCGGTTTCCTTTTCGTCTGTTTCGTTTTATAAAAACATCTGTATCTTCGCTTCTATAAATCGGAAAAGTAAAACAAATACAGATTTAGAAAGATAAACGCATGGGCTATGAAATAAAACAATAAAAAAAAATTGCGAATTTTAGTCAAAAACAGCTTTGGAAACCTAGGCATTGATAATATATTGAAAAGGCACCTTAATGCATTGGTTTATTTTTATTATTGATTTATATATGAGACATTTGGTTAATGCATTGGTTTATTTTTATTATTGATTTATATATGAGACATTTTCATCGCGAAATTATTTGAATTTCATTACAATTATGAAAAGTATTGCAAATTATGCCTAAAAATATATTTTATCTTAACCCTTTATAAGACCGTGGGAATACTTCCCACCAAATTCATCAATTTTTAAATGCATTTTTTTAGGCTGGTTTAAGTTCTCACCAAATTTTTCGATGAAACACAAACCGGGATTCTCCAATTTCTTATTTCAAACAATAACGATGTATTTTTTTACTTGGTTTACATTTTTGTGCATTTTGATTATGTAAAAATTAATTTTATTTTGTAATAATTTCGGAAGTTATTGAGTAAAAACGCCGAAAGTTTGCTTAATTTTTATGTAATTGCAATTATAATAAAAATTTCAAAATAAGCACTCCATGCCCACCCTCCAAAGTATTTTTATGTCAAATTTCGTAACTCTAAGTCCAGCAGTCGGCCCTGTAGAGCGCCAATGCAAAAATTCTCTTTTATTATTAGTAGAAATATAAATCAGTTTCTGTCTGTGAGCATGTTTTCTTCATATAATTTTATTTGTACAATTCTATGAAGATTTTTATTTTATTTATACAAATACTTTTATCCAACCTTGATGAAATTTTACTCGTGTGTTCTCCAGAAGGAGAGAAAAATCACAGTCAGATTTTCGCATAAAATCATACTAAAACTTCAATAATACTTTCAATAGTACTAACTGCTACTTGTACTACTGTAACTATTATTGACTATTCCCATTTTGTCATTCTTTTAACACATTTTTAAAAATTGGGGGTTTTCTTATAATTTACAACAATGCTTTCAATTTTTGTAATGAAAATCAAATTTAACTTCATTGTTTCGTCGAATATTTTAACCACTTTACCTTTTTCAAATGTAAAAACTATGATTAACCAACTTTAGTACAATAAAAAATACATCAACTCCAGAGTAAATTTTCACTTACTCGCATTTTGATGTTATACACTTCTTAAAATATGTTTCATACTTACTCTCATTGAAGGAAGTGTTATTTCAATTTAATCTTTTGTTTAGCGAAATATTATCTCACATCAGCGAAAATGTATATAAAATGTGTATTAGAAGACAGCCTCATATTTTAGAAAAAATTTAGACTTTTCTAAAGTTCTTCTTTCTTAGCTTCACCAAGAACGACAGTAAATAACATATGTCTCTTGTAAAAATAGTATTTGTGACTTGTTCACATTATGCAATTATGGATTCAAATGTATTTTACAAACTCATCTTCATCCAGTAATTCATCTTTTAGGGAAGACCGTCTTCAAAATATCCATTGACGTATCGTCTACGTAAGCGTCTTTAAAGCCTCCCTCTAAGCACATCGATCAGAAATTCCACTATACTCAAAGACAGGCCAAGAAGCTAACAGAGATTACGCTATACTTCCGGGGCTGCACCGAAGAATGACGTAGTTGGTGTTTCTACGCGTTTTGGGGTTACTTTCTATTAGAATTCGCCAATAACCAGAAGTAGATTTCTTTGCTTCGTGTGCGCTAACGTTTCGTTCTCAAAGCAAAAAGAGAAAGTTGCTTGGATCGAATTTTTTTATTATTACATTGTCTTTAAGTACATAATTTGTGCATTATTAATTAAAGAGACAATCAATAGTAGACACTTGACACTGAGAAGATTCTATGCAAAAAAAAAGAATTGATTACACCAACCATGCTTTCATGTTGTTTTCTTGAAATAAAGGATGCATATTTTTCTAATAATTCAAGGAAAATTTAATAAAAAAACTAAAATTT
This sequence comes from Araneus ventricosus, assembly GCA_013235015.1. Lineage (NCBI taxonomy): Eukaryota > Metazoa > Arthropoda > Arachnida > Araneae > Araneidae > Araneus > Araneus ventricosus. The sequence continues at coordinate 7,082 of BGPR01040925.1, read as the reverse complement.
TTACAATGAATAATGCTCGAATAATAATAGAATTACAACTCAAATTTTAAATTTTATATTCAGTAAAACTTTTTTTTTCATTCTTCTAATACGGAGTTTTGAGAAGTTAAGATATGTACATTGAATGTTTTATATTATACAGCATAACCGAAAGCTTCATATTCTATTTTAAATATTTTTCTTAGCACTCTTATAATATTTTCATTGTATGCAAATATTTTTGCATAAACTTGCGCACAAATGAATCCGTTAAATCTAGAGTTTAACATTTAGTTTTTATTGATAAACAGATTGAGCCAAACATATAAAATGCAAAAACATAATATGCTGTGTTACATGCTGGATAGCATATATATATGTACAAAAAATTATGCAAATACTGAAAAAATAAGATCAATAAATAAATTCAAAAGCAGCGATATTTTAGAAGTTGCTACCATATAAAAATGATTAAAAAAGAAATTAATTAACATCAATAAATTCTGTTACGTTTTCTGAGTAATCATAATCACGCCAGCACCAAGAGAGATTATTCGCCAAATGTGAACTCCGAAGAGACAGAAGAAAAAAGCTTTTTCTCGTATGCTCCCAAGGTCATTTGGTTCCTCGTAATTTCCGACAGAAGGCAGGAAAAAAATGATTTAAGAAATTAAATAGCATAAGTTTTGGAAATAGGTTTTTATTGCAGAAAATATCGTTTTTTGCTATTTAAAGCAAAATTCTGTTGAAATATGTCAATTACTTTTAAAATACATTAGAATAATTGCAGGACTATTTCACTTGGCGGAAGAATACCATCCATAACTTCCACTGTATAACATTCTTGAGTTGTCTTGGACAAGGACGTTGCCAGGGTCTCCCGCCCCAAGCATCGTGATAATGAGCATAAAAGCTCCCTTTTTTCCCGGGAATGGTTAAGGAGGAGATGGAGGCATTTCGTAAGTACTCAGGATGTTTTGTGCTGTGTGGGAGGATAGGCAGAATTTTTGATTAAGGAATTCTAATAGTGTGGGAAAGTTATATAATTCCGCCAATAGTAACTGCGCAAAATTTAATTTTCATTGATTTATATCTTTTGCCTCATCAAGACGGCCAAATTTCGGAAAACTGTCAGAACTGCTATTTTTTTGAAAAAATAATAAAAATTAGGAAAAAGGACAATCGTTTTCTAATCGCCGGAAGATGGTCTACCAGTCCAGCAGAATTCACTGTAAAAAATTTAACCAGATCTGTTAATGCCTTTTGCCTCCTCAAGACGGTTAAATTTTTTTTTAAGTTTAAAAAAAATTTTGTGTGATACTTATTTATTTAATAATTTAATCGCGGATATACATTCTATTGGACGTATGTTTAAAAATATTGCTTTAAAATGAACTGCGGGCAACACTGGACCCCGTTTCCTTTTCACAATGCAACTATTGTATCATTCGCGGCAATACTGGACTTTGCAGTTCGCAGATGAGAACTCGCCTTCCTGCAATTGCTACGGTCTGCAAAATGAAATCATATAAGGCGGCGCCGCCCCCCCCCTCCCAGGTCCGTTTACTTTTAGTTTGTTCAACAGGAGCCTCGCGAACATATGTACCAATTTTGTTCATCAGCTTTGTTATTTTGATTCTAAATATTTTTTGATAGCATACTTTTGGATTTAAAGTATACATATTCCACATTTGTTTTTAATTTTGCATTCCCATATTTCCATGTAAAACATAATTTTTATGTTTATGTTTAATGATATCTGTAAATTTGTATTTTTATTTTAAATTTTCTATTTTTTCATGTTTTACTTTGCACATTTTTGCGGTGTGCTGCTATCTTTCTATTTGTCAAAGCCCGCCAAGGCCTTTATTTTCACTGGAAAGTCTAGCACTAAGAGCAAGCTCTTCAACCGTAATTTAAAAGTAACTAAAAGCGTATAAAAATGGTACGAAGGAGATGTATGGGATGTAAATGATAGTGCACACCAAACTTTGACTATTGATAGATCGATGCATGCCAGAGTTGGCAAGAAGATGGCTGCCCTGAACGATGGCGTCGTCTATATATCTCAGTGGGACATGGTTCTGGGTCAATGAGCTTTTGTTGGACCAATAGTTCTGTGTCCATCACTTTTCGGTCTACATGGATGGACCAATGACGATTACAACGCAATTCTTCATTTATGGCGAACAATTGGCTACATTTTTGGAATAGAAGACAAGTACAATCTGTGTCAAGGTAGTTATAATCAAGTTCTCACAGCTTTTGAAAACGTGATTCATATAGAATACAAACCAGAGGTAGAAAAAGCAGATCCAATTTCAGCTGCCCTGGCAAAGAATGCAACGGACGCAATGTGTATGGTAGAACCTTTATACACATGGCCAGCTTTGGCGACTTACATCTACGAATTAGTTGATCTTCCATGCCCAGTTGAAATGGATATTTTCGATAACATTTGCTACAGTTTAATCCATTTCATGATGACTTTCTTGATCAAGTTTGACAGAGTCAGATTTTGTGTGAACAAATGGACTCGGTGGAAAATAAAGGCTGCTGAAAGGAAAGACTTACAGTTTATGGAAAAGAAAGACGTTCAGTTACTACTGGAACAATATTATTAGGCTGAAGAACTATGATATTAATGAATATAATTGGGCATTCTCAACAAAGAGTTGCACTTCACGTTGATACTTTCAGTAATATATGCACTCAGTAAAGCAATGTAACATCTTATTTTCACTGTTTTATATACCCTTAAGGAAATAAAGATGCAATTAAAGACCAACTGAAAACTTTTCCCCTTGAGCGTCTCGTATACTTCCATATTATGGTACACTTTGTGTATCACAATACTTCTTTGTATAGTGAAAAGAATCATGATGCATTTTGGAACAGAACCTGATACCTTTGACCTATTTGGTCCAAAATTTGAAACAGATTAACACTTTTAGTCTCAAGGACGCATCTATCTCACTTGACGCGTTTTTGAGTTATCGTTTTCTCACAAGCGAATAGACAGGCCGAGTCGGGGTATAGTGGAGCCGGAAGGCACCAAAACGCCGTTCCGTCAATGCTTTTCCCCCCAGAAAATAAATAAGAGATAGGAAGGAATATGGCCGCCCTTCTAGGAGGACGCCATTTTTTTAGTCTTGACAGAATTGGATCGGCAATTTTTCTAGTCCATCTACTAACGGCAATTTTACATAATTTTTAAGCACATTGAAACGAATTTTGGAATAAATATTTTTTGAATTAGGGGATAACAGTTTTGGTGGCTAGAAATCCCTAAACCTCGTATATCTCAGAGATACAATTCAAGAATCAAGAATTAAATAAGAAATATTTAATAAAACCTCCTTAAAACAGAGCTATCTTTTTAGTCAGGTTAGAGCGTTTTGGCATTGCTTAATTTGCATCTACACCACTGAGGGCGACAAGCAGTAAACCTTTTGACAAATATCGTCCAAATTTTGTTACAGATCTACAATCGGAAGCAGCTGGTGCATATGGACTGCGGAGGTGCAGTACTCCTAAATTTTTCAGAGCATAAAAATAATTATTTATATATTTGGTTTTGCATGTAATATCAAAATCTATCTAAATTCATTTTACGACGCTTTTCTTTTTCGGCTGAATAGCAGAAAAACCAAGTTGCGCGACCGAATTTTCCCTATTTGCTAATGCTCAGAGAGGTTTTATCCCTTCCGAGGACTGTGAATTCCCTTTGTCAAATTTTCTTCTGCTTCAGCATGAGCATTTACAATGCACTTTCTGTCTGTATTTTTTCCCAATGAGGTATTTAAGTTAGAAGGGAACTGGAAAAGCCACAGCATCGGTGATGGGGAAACGATGTTTTAAAACTTTCTTTCACTGCGGGAAAGTGTTTCGTGAGATGAAATTTGAAAACGAATAGTTTTAAAATTAAATACTAAAAGAAAATGACTGGAGATTAGTGATATAAATAAAATATTTTTTAAAAATTATTTCAGATGAATTAGAATTATTTTTTTTAATTTGAAATTATATTTTAGACAGCTTTTACTTACAAATGTTGAAAACTCTGAAAGCAGGTGCTTGAAAAATTTCACCAATTCCAAAATTATTCTATACGATTCTATTTAAGGTCGTAAAGAAGAAATTCTGACCAAGCAAAAAATTCGGACTGCTTCAAGGAAAACATCATCGTTAAGAATGTCAATATAATAGTTCTACTGCCACCTATTGCGTTCTCAACTCAAAATGAAAAAAATGAAAATAAAATGAAGGACGTTTGAACAGAGGCTTAGAGATCAGTGAGATATAGATTCCTCCTGCTGCCACTCATAGACGGCGTTATGGGGATAAAACATTAGTGTGTTCATGTAACTCTTTAACGTGAATTATGATGAAGAAGCGAAAAAATAATAGCATAATCCGGGCACTATTCTTCTTTGCTAAGCCTCTGCTGATAACTGTTGGCGTAGAAAGCCGCATTTTGTCCTGCCCTACTACCCATCCTACGCCACTGAGTTAAATATAATGTACCAGAGAACCAGTAAGTATATTCAGATTGAAAAGCATTCCAGAAGAACACATATATAGATAGATATACCATAAAATAATAATTTTCTTTCTTTCTCCAGTTTGCAGGATACAGAGAGAGTATTGTCAAAATGTTCGACCTCGGTGCTTTGAGGAATATCTTTACTTTAGAACTCCCGGAATCGGCTTCTCCTCCTCCCCGCAAAAAATTGTAATTATGTTAGTTTGTCCATTTGTATATGAACATGATAGTTTAAAAACCTATCCAGTTCCAGGAATGAAATTCGTTACGAGGTCTTAACACCAAAATTGTAAATCCTGTATAAAAAATTTGGAAGAAGTTCATCAAAGGCAATTCTGCCTGTCAATCCATCTATGTGCATCTTTGTGTAATTTGATACTCATACGAATTAGGGAAAAAGTTATTGATCTTTACGCTTGAAATAAAACCAGAGGAATAGTTTTCATTTTAAGTATCTTATTAATGCCAATAAATAATATTTTTATATCTAAATATAATTTCATTTCAACTTGCAACTTCCAATCAATTTTTTAATGCTGACTTGGAACTGTCTAAATCCTTACAAACGAGAGTAATGAAAGTAGCCAACATAACTGTGAAAGTTTATTTTAAAAATTCTTAATTATTGTTAATTAAAAATTAGTAATTTCTTGTCTAAAATTTCTTTATTAAAAATACTCTTCACCAAGTCAAAAAATTAATAATAATTGCTTATTAGCTGATTATTTAACAGTTCAAAATTAATTGAAAAAGGACTTAATTTAAATAATTCAGAAAACATCACTACGCAATGTAGAGCATTTAATTGCAACAACCCTACGGAGATTTTTCACAAGCCGTCGCTGTCAGCAATTCTAGTGATAAAACCGAATACTTAAATATATAATAGCTCAATGCATTTTTGTGCTATCATGTTCACATGCCGACAGACTTCCCTTTGACTGACTTTGTCCTAACTTGAATACACTTCTACAATTTCGGTGCAAAGACCAAATACCGAATATCATTCGTCTTTCTCGTCTGATTTGTGACTAATCGTTAACAGACAAATAGGCATAATTGGGTGAATGGCTTTTCCGGATTCAGAAATATTTAAAAAGGGGAGATTTATCAAAAAGTATCGAGTCTAATTTTTTAACGATTATAATATACGTATACGAGAAAATAAAGAAAAAAGTAAAAATTCACAAATAAGATGAAAGGTGAATTTCTACAGTATTTTCCTACTAATATTTGCTCATGGAAAAAAGTTTTGAAGCTTTGTATATATTTATTAAATTTTTTTAGTTACTTTGTCAAAGATAAATATTTTGTTGAACAGTGTTTTTTACTTTTTGTTGAAAATAAGTCAACGACTTTAAATTCACAGTTTTATCCAAAAAAATATCTCACTTTAAAAATATAGAAAATATTATTTATTATTTATTATTAATTTTTGAAATGTGTCATTTCATTTGTGTACACCCTGTACTACTTATGGCATCATGGTGAAAAATTACAAATCAAAAGTCAGCATGCTCTAATAGCTTAAGAAGATTGTTTTTGCAATAGGGAATATATTTTCTAAATGTCAATCTGAGAGTCTAAATAATGCAAGGGTAGGGATGAGTATCGTCTTTCGCGTGGTTTGAAATTTAGATTAAAAACATTTTTAAGAAATCGACGAACGTTATACACTAGAAAAAATACACTCAATACAGACTCCGCCTAATTTTAGGTTTTCCTACACGACACTTTCCATTGGATTTGCATGAAAGATATTTTCATTTGTCCTCTGAGTTGGCTTGCAAGTAACTTGACCTCACTATCTCAGTCTTTGTAATTTTATAAATTTAAGAATATAAATAACCCTAAGAAACTCGCATAGCTGGTTAATATATCTCCCTTCTTCGCCACACTCCATTCAACTTTATTTCTTCACAAAAACTTCTAAAAGTTTTTCTTTCAAAAAGCAGGGCCAGTCTCAATAAGTGCGGAGACGTATTGGAAACAATTTTGATTACCTGTGGTTCGGAGCCAATTTACCCAAATTCTGTAAAATCATAACAATGTATATGTCCTAGGAGGATCGAGATAATACAGCTTATTGCAAAGAGCGTGGTCAATTTGCAATCCGCCTGGCAAATTGGAAAATTACTGGCAACTTTCTAATTAGCCTGATGACTTTTAGACTTATTATAATGAGGCCATATACCTTAAGGCTAGTTAGAAAATTCGCAATAGTTTGCTCAAACAGCCTCGTTTCAACCAGGCTTATTGCAATAAGCCCAAAGTAGTAACTGCTTATTAAAATGATAGATAAAGAGATTGTTACGTAAATACTTTTTTAGTGAACATAATGAATCAGTTATGTATTACTAAGGCTAAAAAGAGGTTAATCTTTAATAAAGAAATCATTATTTTAAAAATATTAGTTATTATTATTAAACAATTTTGTAATAATCGTAACGAATAGATTATTGAAGTGACAAACTTTTAAACTTCGAATAGGAATTTCTCTAACATCACACATTGTAACTTTATTTCCACACGGTGAACTTTTATGATATTTCGACGA
>BGPR01040924.1:0-13557 GCA_013235015.1 Araneus ventricosus | reverse complement strand
CTCAAAAACTTGAATAGCTAGATGGATAAAATTTGGTACACAGTTTTATCGTCATGAATGTAGGTCCGTATAAAATTTTGGGCCAAATCCGTCAAAGGGTTGACTGTCTGTCGGTCTGTATAATCGCATACTTGTTAAGCATTCGTTTCAAAACTCATCTCCATGCGCATGCGTACTTAGCAATCTCTGGTACCAAGCGGGAGGATTACGTCACTTTGTCCTTGAGACGGAGTTTGTGATAGGTATGTTTTATCTCCTGTTTTGTTTTCGCTCGCTCCTATAACAGCGGATCTTGCTGGAGTATGATGGAAAATAAATATTGTTGAATTTCAATACACAGGCATCTCTTTGAATATGATTCTTCGCTTAAATATTTTACAATCACTATAATCTGCAATGAAAAACCTTCTGATATTCGTTGCATTCTGGATTACAGCAGATTCGATTTTTTTTTATCCACGCAAGGGGAGGGGAAATGACGAATTTTTGAGCAGTATACGAGAAAGTTTAGGGGAGGCCACTCCCACTGGTTCTGTAGAAGAACGCTCGCTCTCTGTAATTGTCAGAATGTAGATTCAGTTTACAAATCATATTGCAATCTCGACAGCATTCTAACCATACGCATAATGTGAGGGGGGTTCCGTGTCTCTCGGACAAATAACACGAGCTTAAATGCGGTTCATAGGCAAGCTTCTTGCTTGAGGCTGTTGGGACTCGGCGGAAACAGCCAACGGTAATAGTGCGCAAACTCTAACCGCATTTGTACGGCAGAGGGCGTGGTGGGCACAGCCCCATACGCAAAAGCACTGCGGTAAGTTTGCAGTTAATTTCAATTGTGACACGATTCGTAGTTGTTCGGTTTCCCCCACCCCGCAATAGAGTAGCGAGGATAAATAGTGCACGGGGCATTATTTCTGGCCCCCGTTGACCTAATTTGGTGACTTCTGACGTAGATCAAACAGAGACCCCGATTTACAAATTTCTAAGCTCTAGGCCAAAGCATATTCTGCATAATTCCCCTGTCAAAAATGATAAGATAAAATACTGTAACTCCGAATTTGGAATATTTCTTCAATAAACGGTTTACGCTGCGTGTGAGAGAGAAATGGATGTTTTTTACCTGTGAATAAACAAGACAGCGCAAACTGTAGAAAGCAAAGCTTGAATGTATCGATCAATATACAAGGTGCGTTCGAAAAGTTCGGTGGATGGTCTCATAAAATAAAGGAAACAATGTATACAAACAAAATACCTTTACTGGCATTCGGCAATCACCAAACTAGATTTACAATACACTGACATCGGTTGTACAGCTGCTGGAAACCATCAGCAAACTCTTCTTTCGGTATCGCTCAAGCTTACCGTTGTCGCAAGTTGCTGGATCGAGTAATGTCAGGAAGGCCGCGGTGGCTAGTGGTAGGTCTCGGCTTTGGGGCCGGAGGTTCAGACCCGATTCCACTGAGATCCGCCGTGTATAGAGGCCTGTTGCACATTAAATCACTTTGTGGTAAGCCGGCAATCCTCCCGTTGGTGTGGCGTGGAAGTTTGGAGAGGGGTGCCAGCTCAGGTGTCGTCCTCGTCATCTGACCGAGGTTCAAATTACGAGGAGTCCGTCCCAAAATAGCCCCCCCTCGTGTTGCTTCAAAACGGGACGTTAATATAACTAAACTAAACTAAACTAAACTAAACTAAACTAAACCGAGTAATGTCGGAAAAGCGTAGACCTTTTTCTTGCGCTTTTGTAAATGTTCGTAGAATAAATGTTGCTAACACTGTCTGAGCTTATCTTCAATTCTTCTGCTGTCATTCTCAAAGACAGACGTCGATAAATCACCAGCATCCGTCGCACTCGTTCGATGTTGTCTGGAGTTGTGCTCGTTGGTGGTCGACCAGGTGCTGACTCATCTTTGACATCTTCCTTTCCCGTCTCTAAAGCGTTTAAACCACTCAAAAACACACTTTTTTTCACTCACTGCGTCCACTTTCACTAACATTTCGTGTGTCTCCGTCGCCGTTCTGCCTAATTTGAAGCAAACTTGATGTTCACGCTTTGCTCCATTTCGCAGTGACGCGCCTTCTCACACTGACTCGTTAAATTGGTCGTAGCGCGCACTTCCGCTTAACTATCGTGCTAGGGGCACTAGTTGCCATCTCTCTCACTGCGTCAGCGTGAGCGCAGCATCCGAACCAGCTCGGTTATTCTACTATAGGCCATTCACCGAACTTTTCGAACGCACCTTGTATTTAATATAACGAACGTAAATTTTTAAAATAGCATTTTATGAAACGAAAGTGAATTTAAAAAACAAAATTTTATGGCCCTCTTCACCGGTAATATTGAAAGAACGGCAGCTATTTGGTTTGTTGTTTTCTGTATATTCACCCCTTGACGGCTGCTCCCTAGGCCATGCCCTAGGTTCTCCGTATAGAATCGACCCTGATTAAACACAAAAAACATTACGCTTGGTGCCCAGGGGCGTGCTGGCAGCGCATCTACCCTCCTTGCCCAGCTTTCGCTGTGCTGCCACCCTCCCCGTTCTTATTGTGTTTCTTTGTTCGTCGAAAGTATTTCATTTTTTTAGTTGACGATAGGGCGGACGTTCGCGTACGTTTTTCGTTCCGACACCCACTGCTCGTACCATTTCTCGGTCAGATGAGTCGTACTTAAGCGCACATCACACGGGCAGCTATCGTCGTCTGTTTCGTACGAACAGCATACTCTAAAGTTAATAGCACGTGACATTGAAGAAAACCGATTGAACGGGATTTCGGTATCTTGGAAGGCGAACTACGTCGCAATCAAGTCACACCCGATTGGTTTGAATGTTCGCTGCTGATCATTTTTCGTCACCATCGTGTGCATTTTCGTCGGTTGAATAGAGTCACATTTCCGTCATCTTGTCTGACCGGTCGTGCTACAAACTTTTTTTGGCGAGTGTATTGCCTCGTGCTTGGCTGAATCCACGATAACTGTCCCGTGTCTGACGCTTTATGTCCCCTGTCAGGGATGGCGCTAGAATTGCCCGACAGGGGTGGAATTTTCCCCGACCTGCTGTACGGGGAAAGAGTGTAATGGTGGTCTCAAATTTTAAAATATTATTACTTATCAACTACAGTTGAATATCCCGAACAAAAATTTTCCTCCACGGGATACAAAATTTTTTCCCCGACAGGGGGTGCTGCCCCCCCCGGTTCCTCCTCTTGCTTCACCCCTGTCCCCTGTGCACATGGAGTTTCGGCTTTGCGCGCAAGATCCATAAGGATAAGACACATACGTCTCCCATGAGGTTTTACGCACATATTCTGTGGGCATACGCTTCTTTAACATAGGGCAGTGGTCGGTTCTTTAGCCACTAGAGTGCGGCTCCGCCCCGAATCGATTTCGACTGCTTATGATTATTTTAATGCAGTGAAGTCCCGGTTAACCGAACTCGGGTTAGCCGAAACCCGGGACATCCGAAATGCCTCGGAAATCGCAAATCCCAAAAACATGTACTGTTCTGCACGGAAATAATCTTGAAGGCGAGACATTTTTTGTAACTTTTTTGTTTAAGTCTCCCCTCGAAAGTTAGTAATTAATTTTAGATTGCTAAATTTAAAATTAATGTGTATTAACAATATTAATTTAGATATTAGGCACATCGCGCCCGATCTCACCGTAGTGAATATTGTGGGTGAATACGGGGGGAATATCCATAGTAAAATTTCCACACCAGACAGTAAGATAACACAATAACTTGAACGAAGAAGCTAAATAAAAACATAATTTACACTCGACTGCTCTCCTTGCATCCTTTACAGATAGTCCAGTCGAATTGTCGTGAAAAGTATCAAAACATGGAAAAAGTACATAAGAGCAATTTTATTGCTTTAAGTTGTTGGGTCGGCCATACGAAAACACTGATATTTTGAAGACGAAGATAGAACCGGATGGGGGGGGAGGGAAATTCGAAAGATCGGATTTTTGCGTTAAAATAAAAGGCTTTTAATCTGAGAGGAAAAGATGAAAATTGAAATTTATAGATAGTGAAAAGAGGTAAAAAGGTAAACCTAGAGTTTACGGTGCCGGCCTGCTTCTCACCAATTCTTCTTGGCGCCATTCCATGTGCCGTCGCCAAATACTGTTTTGGATGTGCAGTATGCTTTTATTGCTCTCTTGCACATGCGTCACCTGAAGCTTGAGGACGCAATGCCTGCGGCATTTCAAGTGTGTACCGGGCAAATTTTTTAACTTAAAAAACCTTCAGCGGCTTTGCTTTCAACATAGCGGAATACTCGTAGTTTCGCTTACTCATTGAGAAACGAAACACACAGAATAACATACACGGTACTGAACCGATATTCCATCCGAAGAATTCCAATCGAAGTTTTATTCAAATTCGAACTTATCGACCCATTGCATCGAAGAGTTGAACAAAACAGTCCAATCGAAACGTGACGCAATATAGCCTGATAAGCGAAACACCGATGAAAGGATCAATTTGTGCGCATGCGCGCTTGTCACTCGTTAAAAACATCTAGACGCAACCAAAACAAATGCTCTCTCATCGCCGTTCTTGGCGGCAAAGATTTGGCGATCCTAAGAGGAACGAAGTAGGCGGGCACCGTAAACTCCAGGTTAACCGGTATAAAATGAGTTGTCGAATGTTAAGATAGCTTAATTAGGGCAGGAGTAAATTAAAAATAAAATGTAACTTTTGGAATTGCATTTTTAATTTCCTTACATTTAAAGCAAAATTTTTGAAATTTCACGTAAATACTCATTATGCAGTAGAGCATATCTGGTAAAAATTTCAGATCCATATTTTTATTATTCTTTGAAAAATTCAATATCGAAAAATGAACGTCGTAAAAATTCCTTTAAGTACATTTTTATCTGTCCTAATTCGCGGATAGAAAAAAAAAATCCTACTCTAAAAGTGTTGATTTACAATTTTAAATGTCCTTATAATGGTCGACTTTCAGAAAAAAGTTCTGAAAACTAAGTTTTAATTTAACATTTCTTCTCGCTAATTTTGCCTGGACGCATTTTCCCCAGCGGGAAAATGTTTCTGCACATGTGGTGCGAGTGAATTGCGGCTTGCTAACCAGGAATGGCGCTAGAGTTTGCCCGACAGGGGTGCACGATCTCCCCGACAGGGGGAACGAGTGTAATGAAATTGGTCTCAAATTTTCGCCAGATTATTATTTATCAACTACAGTTGAATACCCCGTACAAAAATTTTCCCCGATGGGGGGGCACAGCATCCCCGACAGGGGTGTGTGGCCCTCCCGGTCCCCCCTCTGGCGCCACCTCTGTTGCTAACACTCTCTAATCTCTCTCCACCCCAGAGGACACCGTGTTCCTGGACAAAGAGGACGCCAGGAGGGAGTACGTCCTCAACGACGTCGGGAAGATTTTCGTCGGGACGCAGAAGGAGCCGAGAGGACGACGCTGGATTTACGGGCAGGTGAGAAAACATGTCCATGAATTTGAATTCCTGTTCAACCCAGATTCATAGTGGCAACAACTAATTTTCAAGTGTGATTCATAATGGCAACAACTTATTTTTAAAGTGTGATTCATAGTGCCAACAACTATATGTTCTAGTGGCGACAACTAATTGTTTAAGTGTGGTTTGAATATGTTAAAGGCTGAATAGTGAAAAAAACTTACGAGCTGAATACTTGTTTTTTCAAATAAGACTGATATTGCGAAATATCTTGAACAGATAGAAATGCTTGAACTGCTTTTATGTATAGTTGTTGTTTTGATAGTGTTTATTTTATTATTTATTCATTATTGATATTTTTCATTTTTAATTCTGCCCATTTAAGGAAACTATAAATTGTTTTGTAAATTTTGTCTCTCACTAAAGAGATCGGAGCTTTCGGTTGTGGGGTGGGGACGCCGTCTCTGGTGTTTGTGCTTTATCCCCCTCGTGCCCATTTAAGACAGATGGGGTGAGTCCAGTAGTCACAGGTGTCGGAGGTTCAGGGTGGCTTCAGGTCAGGTGAAGAGTCTTCCTCCACTCCCGCTTTCATTTTCTTGACTGTCCCGACTATCGAAGAGAACTCTCTTCGATGAGTGAATGCTGACCGATGGAATGTTCTCTTCCTTTCGAGCGGAGATTTCCCTTCTCATTCGATTAGACTCGCTTGTTACAAGATGTTTCCTTTATTCGGGATACACATTTTTTCTTATTCTCCTCAGTGAGAAATATATATCTTACATGCAGTTCTACCCTCCTCAGCGAGAAATAGAATACAAAACAGTTATCGCTTAGAGCAACCCGAAAAACCACCTTGCTCCTCCCTCTCCAATTCTCTCGATTGAGGTGACCGGTCACCCCTGGCTTCAGTGCTCCAAGTAATGCCATCTATCGGCATTAAAAGAAACGTCACCAAGCTCTGCGCGACAACCGTAAAGTTAGGCGATCTGGAGCCCCGAAGAACTGCAATGTGTAAAATGCATCAACAAGGTAACAGCAAAATGGAAGAGAAGAACGACCACCACTCCAAACGACAGAAAACTGTCGGCGAATTAAGATATGAAAAATTTAATAAAAAAATTCAATTAAGTAAAACTGAATTCACCCTGTTAAAATTTTTTAAAAGCACAACCCAGGAGTCTAAAAATGCAACCATTGACAAATTTAAAACAATAAAAACCACAGTAAAAAAAATGTCATAATCAAGACTTCTCTTCCTCGATTATCCGACAGTTCCCGTGACTCACTTGCACATCCTTGTTTATCCGACATTTCCCGTGACTCACTTGCACGTCCTTGTTTATCCGACAGTTCCCATGACTCAGTTGCATTGTTTATCCGACAGTTCCCATGACTCACTTGCATGTCTTTGTTTATCCGACAGTTCGCGGACTCTGTGCTGCCCGCGGCGATGCTCATGCTCAACCACTCCAAGCTGGACTACACCGGTCGAGCCAGCCCCATCCTCGTGTCCAGAGCCGTCTCCAAACTGGTGAGTCGATTCCTAACTCATTAAATGTCGGGTTCAAATGAAGGAATTTAGTGCCGACTAATTGCAGATACGGTTTTGGATGTGGGTGCATAACAATTTGAAATAATGCAGAACAAACTTTGCGAGACATATCGTGCGAACTGAGTGCCGTGTCCGTAATGCTAATGCCCAGGCTTTCAAAACATAAGCGACAAATGTGAAATTTGTATGTAACTTCACAACCTTATTGATCGATGTGTTATTGTAATGTTGTTTTGTAAATGACGTGTGAGGAAATTATTTTAATTTTATATGGAAAAATGTCACGGTAAATGATAATTGGAAAATCTAATCGTAAACTGAATTTCTTTTTCTTTTATGTTCTTTTGCTTGTTCTATTATAATTGCGATGTGATGAAATTTTTAATGTGTATTCTATGTATGCTCTGAAGTATTTTGATATATTTTGGAATTTAAAAAATTATGAATTGAATGTAATGTAACGCACAAAGTTGCTGGAGTGGGAAAACCTGCTCTTGGTAACTGTCATCAATTTTCAACCGTGTGCTTTTTGCAGGACGGTGAAATCTTAATGTAGGTAACTTCACACGTAGCAGGTACGTGCGTGAGAAAACTAATCTGCAGCAAAACTTGCGGACAGCAGCGTGTTTCTAGAAGAAACGTGTTTGATATAAAAAGAGGTTTGTGGCCGGCGGATTCTGCATCCGATATTCGGACGTCACAGAAAACATCGTAATAGCCATATCGTAAAAAATAGTAGATGACGTCATCTGAATGACTCCGGGCGATGGGAGATAATAGGACGTCTTGGAGGAGGATAGTGAAGCAGCCCTCGGCATAAATACCAGTTTCAGACTTATTTAACTGATAAAAGTGAAGGGAAAGAGTCTCATTTTTGGCGTGAATCGCCGCTGTAGGGCGTTCCCCACAGCAGAAGGTATCGCTTTCCGCGTTCACAAACACCCACCGCCGAACTTTTTGTCGTCGGCGATCCTACTTCTGAATTACACTAGATGATATAGTGCGTGGCTACACATTATTGAACCCACTTCAAAACTTATTTTAAAAAACGAATGATGTTCCTAATACGTTTTTCTAAAATGAGACAGAAATAAAAAAGTTTTTTTTTATTCAGACCGGTGGCGCACCATTACTGCTTTCTAAATTTGCTACAGCTAGAAATTTCTATAAGCAATGGCTACCGATCAGCAAGCCGATAGTTTTAGAATAGAAGCATTAGTTTTCGAATTACAATTGATTTAACAAATTAAAAACCCTAAAATTCCCTACAAAATATGCTCTTATTTTTCTTTTAGTTTTAATAGTTTCGCAGATAATTTCGGTCAAAAATGAGAGATGTCCAATAATTTACAACCACTTCGACCACCGTAACGGCGCGTTACCTATCGGAAAAAGAAAACTTTTTAAAATGAGCTCTCATTTAAAAAAAAAAGCCTTTAGTTGTAACATTATTAGTTTTTTTAATTTTTTGAAATGGGTCCAATAATTTATGACAACCCTTTAATTATTTTCAGGGCATTTTATTTGCATTTCTTCAGAACAACGTCTCTCATAATCTATGAAAGTTTCATTCATTTCAAATGAATAATTTTCATATTTTTCGCTTTGTTGCTTAGCTTTCGGGCGACAGATTTTCATTCATGTGGAAGCACTTTTCTCCTTGTGATCGATTCTGTATTGATGGCCACCGCACGTATTTCCCCTGGTGATAATCAGAGAGGTGGTGTGGTGGGACCGCTCACGCGGGAGCTGCGGTAATTTTTGTATCCCTTTCACGCAACGGAGTATTCACCTAGTATATAAATAAAGATCTGGCGAAAATTTGAGACAAATTTCATTACACCCCTCCACCAGGCAGCGGGTCTTGTCACCCCTGTCGGGCAGACTGTGCCCCCCGTCGGGCAGATTCTATCGCCACTCCTGTTGGACAGAAAAAAGAAATAAAATATGCTCTACTGGACAAATTTTTTTACTCCTGTTAATTATTTTTAACTGTTTAAAAGCTTTCAATGAGGTGTGGTGTCTTGGCCTATGTGCGACCAAATAAATGCAAAGCTTAGGTTGACATAAGCACTTTTATTTTCCACAGCTATAATTTAAAGAACAATTCTTGCATAGAAATCTTGATTAAATATTTACATACAAAGTTCGATCATTGAGTTCACAGTTCTAGGACGTTAAAGTTCAATGGAGTGGTAGTTCGACAATAGATGTAAATCAATATAGGTTGGATAGCTTCTTCCTATCAGTGTGATAGCCTAAGCACGAGGCTACAAGGAGTGCTTGCAATTCGATGAGCCGAGATTTCGGAATACTGCCGATTTCTCAGTGTTCGTTGTCCAAGTCCGAATTAATTCGGGACTTTAAATCCGAGCTGATCACACAGCCCTTTCTGCGCTCCGGAGTCTGAAAAACTACGTTCGAGACTCCTAAATCGGTTCTTCACCGCCCTAATTGTTCCCCCCCTCAACATTCCGTTTTCATCCCCTACCTCAAGGGGTGGAGTTCCGCCTTCCTTTCACCCCACTGGACAATCGTATTCCTGGTCGACCAACGACTAAACTTCCATATTCCCAATGGTCAACTCCGACTGTGGAAAAGTTCTTGAGTTTCCTCACCACAGGAGCTATACAGGTGTGACATGAAAGAGTACCGCTAATATCCTCATAGTCGACCCCAATGCGCTCTCTGACAGATATTTATTTCTGTGCACTGATGTCGCTTTCTGCTTGAAGCTATTACCCTCGCTAACGTCTCCTTAATGACCACCAGGTACAGCTGGCCTGCGGTCTGCGGCTGAAATCAAAGG
Organism: Araneus ventricosus; assembly: GCA_013235015.1. Classification (NCBI taxonomy): domain Eukaryota; kingdom Metazoa; phylum Arthropoda; class Arachnida; order Araneae; family Araneidae; genus Araneus; species Araneus ventricosus. The sequence continues at coordinate 3,764 of BGPR01040924.1, read as the reverse complement.
TACTCGACTCTTTTCTCGTGGGAACCATGCTCGCGGGAAGGGAAACATCACAGAGGTGATTTATAATAAATGGAATAAAATAAATAAATGAATGAAAAACAGCGGATGATCAGAACTCTTCGGCTGTTTGTGGTCCTTTCAGTCATAGAAAAGTAAGATCGTGAAATCGAATTCGTTTTCGACTCGGGAAAATTAACAGAATATTTTGTATACGCGTGTAAAAATCACGATCAGAAGATTCCAGGACGAGTCTGTGGAAATGAAGAATAGAGAAAATTCAACATAAACATCTTTATCAGATATACGACACACACACACACACAATAAAGACAAAAGACACAAAACGTTACATTCTCAGTATCGGAATAGAGTTCTAGATCGAATCGTAGTCACTTCACTTACTCATAACAACTTCACTTCGCTTCACAAATGCACGACAGATAAGGTTTCTTCCTTAATTATTTACCCAGATAGCACGTAAGTTTGCAGCAAGTTTGATTTTGACTTGATGTTACCTCGTCATGGCAAATTTGACGCGTCAAGCTTGAAGCGAATTTGTGGCAAACTAACAATGCAGAATCGCCACCCTCGCTTGCAACGCCCTTGCTATGCAAGCTTGCTGTAAGTTTGCAAAACAAGCTTCCTGCAAAGATGCAAAGATAACACAATAAAGAGATAATTATCTTTGTCTCTGTTTTAAAAAACATCCGATTTTTAATGGCATCTCCTAGACCGTCCTTCTTTTTATTAATTCAATTAATCAATGATAATTTGCGGAAAAGCTGACTTTTTTATGAAAAAAATTTGAAACATTTTCCATCTTTTTACTAAATATAGAACTCGCACTTTAAAGAAAAGTATATCGCCTTTTTCTTAATGTTGAAATTTTAACGCTTATAAAAAAATTAAACCTAAAAAACAGTCAATGTTTGTTGAAATAATAACTTACATTTTGTCCCATTTTAAAAGTAATTACATTTGAACTCTAATTTCATAATTTATTCTACTAGCAAAACGTAGTTATTAGCGAAAATCGCTCTCTCTTTGACTTCAAATCATATTCTCAACTCAAAAAATTAATGAAATCAAGAAAACAGTTTAAAATAAATCGTATACGAATCAAATGGAACGATGCATTAGCGAAATCTATCTTCGCCTCTCAGAGTTTATCTGGCCGAATGGTGAGAGCGTCCGCTTCCCAAGCGCTACGTCGCGAGTTCTAATCCGAAATTGTGTTCGTTCTGTTTTTGCTATGTTTGCAATGAGTTTGTCATGACAAACTTGCTGCAAGTTCGTCACGTGGTGACTTCGAAGCTTGCGTTAACTTGCTGCAAGCTTGTTTCGCATGCACTCTTGTCGTGTGAAACTTGCTGCAAGTTTGATGCAAACTAAAATTGTATCTGGGTAAGCATTCGTTATTTTCGAAAAATTGCCGCTTTGTATTAGAAAATAGTGGGAAAGCCGACTTTTTGATTCTTTTTTCATTTACGGCAATTTGTTCTAAAATGTTATACGTTTTTCGAAAATAGCTGAATTGTCATCATTTCAAGTAACGTTTATCTTAGCGTAATCCTTTGAGATCGAAGACGACGACTGTTTTGTTGGAGTACGGTAGAACTCCTGGAATCCGAACTCATTAGGGCTCACCTCTGTACGGATTCTGGGGAATTCGGATTACCCGGAAATTCGGTAAGAAACAAAATGCAGTATATTCCAAGACAACTCAAGAATGTTACACAGTGGAAGCTATGGATTGTATTCTTCCGCCAAGTGAAATAGTCCTGCAATTATTCTAATGTATTTTAAAAGTAATTGACATATTTCAGCAGAATTTTGCTTTAAATAACAAAAACCGATATTCTCTGCAATAAAAATCTATTTTCAAAACGTATGTTATTTAATTTCTTAAATCTTTTTTTCCCCGCCTTCTGTCGGAAATGACGAGAACCAAGATGACCTTGAGAGAATTCGGGCGAAAAGCTTTTTTTCTCTGTCTCTTCGGAGTTCACATTTGGCGAGTAATCTCTCTTGGTGCTGGCGTGATTATGATTACTCAGGAAACGTAACAGAATTTATTGCTGCTAATTAATTTCTTTTTTAAAAATTAAAAAAAAATATAGCCCCCTAATCTCCAAAACAGAACAATAGTTTCTAAGTGTTCTGCCTAATAATTCGTTATAACTAGTTAAATCTTAAAAGTTCCTAGAAAGTTTAGTGAGAATTGGTCAGTTATCGTTTGGCGGTCGTTTCAGGTGAACAGCGAGAACGACGACAAGGGCATCGTGGTGGGCAACTGGTCCGGCATGTACGACGACGGCATGGCCCCCTGGATGTGGACCGGCAGCGCCGCCATCATGGACGAGTACTTCAAGAACGGGGGAGAGCAGTCCGTCAAGTACGGGCAGTGCTGGGTCTTCGCGGGAGTCGCCACCACAGGTACTCATCATGACTAAGAGCAACTGTCGAACTGAAAATACACAATGGACAAAGTTGAAACGACAGAATTGATCACAAACAAGGAAAGAATCCGGCAGAGGACTTTCTCAAGGGTCACCCCCTGCTGGAATTCTGAATTTTACAAAAATTGGGACAACTTTCTGTAGGGAAACAGACATAAGGTCAAGTGATTGTCTCTCTGTGAAAAGAACTTGTGTGTTATGGTTGGCGTCCGGGGTAGAAAGTTGGTTTTTTTGTCTTTTCTTCCTTCTGCTTTTGGGTTCAAAAGGCTAACTTTGCGGTTTCTGAAAATAGTTTTTCCCTTTTCCTTCGATTTGGGATAATTCGGTTCACAGAGAGACAATCACGTGAAGTTATGTCTGTTTCCCTACAGAAAATTCTCCCAATTTTTGTAAAATTCAGAATCCCAGCAAGGGGTGAACCTTGGGAAAGTCCTCTGCTATTGTGCATTTTCAGTTTGATAGTTACTCTTTGCTTTTTCGTCACTGTGCTCTTGGAAGATGCTTTGTGGTTCTGTTTTTTGTGGGTCTGTTCGTTTTCTTCCATAACTGTTTTTTAGTGTTTACTGTTTTTATTCTGTACTACATATACCAGTCGCCCTCGATGTAACTGCACGAGCTGAGGGATAAGAATATTGATTCAGATAATGAAAAAGCGAAGGCTAGGAAATAAAACAAATACAGCAAAACCTGTTTATAACGGTATTGTAGGAACCTAAAAAAATATTGTTATAAATATGCTATCGTTATAAACAGGTTGAACATTTTCCACCCAATATTTATGTACGTGCGCATTTACTAATATAATAATTAATTTCAATGCGCTTATTTATTCATCTTACAAATACCCGCTAATATGAAATTGTATTTTATAAACTTTACATTATTTAGAGACATTTTTAAAAACTTCAAAGTGAGAATTTTAATAAAAAAAATTTAATAACAATAAAAGCATACATAAAATGGAGATGTAAGCATAATTTGAGTGAATAGGAATTTCGCCGGCACCAAAGAAAATATCGTTATACGCAGGTTTATCGTTATAGACAATATCGTTATACGCAGGTTTATCGTTATAGACAGGTTTATCGTTATACGCAGATTTATCGTTATAGACACTGTTATTTTACGCAGGTTTATCGTCATAAACAATATCGTTATAGACAGTGTCGTTATACGCAGGTTTATCGTTATAGAAGATAACAGAAGCGAAATCCAGCTAACCGTGTGCCGACATCAATAGACCTTATGCACCGTTTGGGTTCGAGAGTATAGAAAAACAGCTGTGGCGGGATAAACAAAACGATC